>JABCKK010007926.1:0-210041 GCA_018221785.1 Calocybe gangraenosa
GAGATTACGTAAATATTACATAAAGTTTCCGCCTTTTATATCCAATCTTCCCAGGCCGTTGTCATTTAGTATTAGTATAAGGGTCAACAACAGCAAATAATTAACCCCACAACCACGCTGCAATAGTATACTCTATACTTATATCACTGGTGGCCACGCAGGTCGTTGACCACGCACCAATTATACACCAAATGCCACGCATAAGTAAACTCAATCGCTTACCTCGAAGCTCCTTGAGTCGGAAGTTGACGCATAGCCGTCAACCTAACTATGGAGTTGTGAAGAGCAAGACCTCACACCGCTTTGTACGGATCCACCGCAAAGGCAAGCTTGAGCCCACAAAAACACACACTATAGATCAGGCCACCCGAAGTTTTACATCCCAAGTAGCAAAACCCATCTACCGCAACCACAAACTATTGGAGAACAACGTGCATTCGAATGGCGAGATAACCATGGTGCCGAATCCTATACCAGACACGGGCTTTCGACCTGTCTTACCTAGCCCCACGATGCACGCAATCCCACTCAATAGAACACGTCTTCCTTCTGCAACATCGGCTTTACCTACATCTGTTGACCCTATCACTTTCCACCGTGGCCCTCCTCCCCTCACCATATCTTCCGATTCATCTTATCTAGGCCCTGAACCCTTGAAGACAACGAATGGCGCAACAGAAACCCATCGACATACTCAACTATCTGTTCCTATCATTGTTCTACTTGCAGTAGGCTCTGGGATCTCTCTTATTATCATCTTCGTGTTGATCAAGCGCCATGCTCGCCCTACCCGCCGACCCCGACCTAAGCCCTCGCTGCCTATACTAGACGACCCCTTTGTAGATGATAAGAGATTTTCTTTAGACGACTCGCCTGTGTTTGGTGGTAAAGAGAGGATATCCACTGTAGGAATGTGGTCTTGGTCTCAGTATCCTCAGCCTGAAATCGTTGTTACCCAATCTGACAACAATGTTAAAAAGGATGCCATGAAAGAAATTTCATCTGGATACGGTGCCACAGCTTACTCCTCGCGTCAACAAGGCATGGGCGTACCCTCCGTAAGTGACTTGCAAACACAATCTCAGCACGGCCGCCGGCAGAGTAAAAGCGTGCCAGTCACCAGCGTTTCTAGCTCACAATACCGAACTTCGTTACAGCAAGTTCAACGAGCCTTATCCCTAGCTGCGAACAGGATATCGGCTGCATCTACATCCCTGTATGCCTCTTCTCCAGGGAAAAGTCAGAGTAGAATTGGACTTGCAATCAGCCCCTCACCTATGACAATCTTTACAGCTGATGGCTCCACGCTTATAAAGCGGACTGACATAAAAGCTACCTTGAACCGGGGCCGCCTCCCTACAGATACAGTAACAGACAAGGACCTAGGGTCAAGACATACGAGGTACTCTGAAGAATCTTCCTATGCAATATCTGATATAGGTTCACCATCGTTCTTGCCTTATACCTCCCCGCCAACAAACCATCCAACACGCGGTGGTCGTAGCAGAATACAGTCATCTTATTTTACCTCTGGCGTGTATCCTCGGTCATCGAATACTCCTTTGGAAGCGGTTAAAAAGCCCGAAAACTCTAAACCTCAACACGAGATCAGATCAGAGCCGCTCAAGCTTAGTGATGCACAGGCACTCACGAATGCCCCAGGTTTGTCATCGCTAAACCAGAACCACGCCATGCCTTCCCCCCAGCCAACGCTATATCCAGATGACTCGCTGAGTGTAATTGGTGCGAAGCCGTCGAGAAAACCGAGACAGAGCTACATAAGGAAAACGTTGAACAAGGAGAAAGACGACCACACGTTACCTGTAATTTCCACCGCTATGGACGCAAGTGCCGCTGTTGGCAGTCTGATGCTCCTGAATTCCACGACAAATGCAGGTCAAGTCGGTTATGGTCCTATCAAATCAATGTCAAAGGCAACACTAAGCCAATCATCAGCCAAAGAGGCAGGAGCTGTAAGTGCATTTGCCAACACCGACCCAGTGCTTAAGAGGAGTATGTCGAGCCAGAGGAGTGATAAACCACCTTCCATTCCATTGCCAGCGCCACTTCCTTCTCTCGCTCAGATGGCACTTGAGCACACGAATGCCCAAGCATATGCCGACTACAGAAGTCCAACGTATAGTATTTATGGACTTTACGGGGTTGATAGGAAGAGTGGGGGGTTGATGTGATGCGATACATACTATTACTTTACGCACATTATTATTCCTAGTCGTAACTTGCAGTGAAAATGATTGAATGCTGAAATGGCTAGTAGATCTGTAGTGGCAGTGTAGCCTGCGAAAACTCCACGAGCGGCGATGGTCTCCATCATGCGCAGTCGCGCCAAGCAACTGTCGCCTATCTTTATTTGCCCAGCCTACTTTCCCTTTCTTCTACATCCCAGGGCTGTTAATACCTCCACAACCATCTGGCTATGGCCCAGTATCCTAATCCCGCCTTACATCTCAAGACGATTAACGACCATGACGAAGAAATGGGCGATGTACATGAATTTATGACTTCTGTACCTTCACTATGGGGTATACCTCTCAAACATATCTCGTTCGTCCTCTTTCATCATCGCCCTTACAAACTGAGCTCACTACCTATCATATGTAGCCTTGTAACTCTAGCAATACAGAACTCTATGTTAACGCTCATCATGCATCATTCGCGTGTGTCCACCCCGCCCTCACGCGCCTACTCAGCAGCCACGGCTGTCCTTATGAATGAGGTGCTCAAGGGACTAATATCACTTTCTATCGCCTATTTGCGAATGGACCGCTCCTCTGATGGACTCCAAGCAGCTGGCCTGCCTTGGTCCCTGAGGGCCAGACGATTGGCATTCCAATTTTGGAAGTTGAGTAAGGAGATCTTTAGTTCAGATTGCTGGAAGCTCTCTATACCTGCAATTCTATACGGTTAGCCTTTTTCGCTTTATACATCACCTTTCTGCAGAAATCTAAGCGCGGAACAGTCATTCAAAATAATCTGCAATACGTTGCAGCCTCTAATCTAGATGCAGCCACCTTTCAGGTCACCTACCAGATGAAAATTCTCACCACTGCTGGCTTCTCTGTTCTCCTACTAAGAAGGAAACTATCATCAGTTCAATGGCTCGCACTCTTGTTCCTCGCCATTGGTGTTGGCGTCGTCCAGATCCAAGCTGGTGAGGCTCGTAGCGTACAAACTAGCCTTACCCAGTCTGTCGACGTGCACACCATGAACGGATTGAAAGGCTTTCTTGCCGTTGCTGCTGCATGTTTCACTTCCGGTCTTGCAGGTGTCTACTTCGAGATGGTCCTCAAAAACTCGCAAGCTGACCTGTGGGTCCGCAACGTCCAACTTTCTCTTTTCTCCATCCTTCCTGCCCTAGCCCCCATCATCTTTTCCCACCGCAATCTCGAAAATAGCGCAGACGGCTGGTACGTTGCGCTGTTCCGTAATTTCGGTCTGTGGGCCTGGGCGACCGTATGCGTACAGGTTTTCGGCGGCCTCATCACTGCGCTCGTTATTAAATATTCGGACAACATTCTAAAGGGCTTCGCTACAAGCCTCAGCATAGTAATATCTTTTCTCGCGTCTATTGTGCTGTTCAACTTCAAGATGTCGTTCACGTTCATCCTGGGTTCGGGCATAGTACTTGTTGCGACGTGGCTGTACAACCAGCCATCGAAGCGCATAGGGATACTTTCAAACGACTCATCCGCACGAAACACACTGCGTAATGAAATGCATCGTGCAGATATCAAGGGCCATGTATCTCGCCCATTCACATATGCAGGGCGTACTACCTCAACAAGCTCATCAACGAGCTCGCTAAGCTCTCTCGCTCCAGTAGCCGTTACTCCGCCTCTATACGACCCTACAACTGAGAAGGCTCCGTACATCCGATAGCGCTACTTCAAAACTATGGAACTATCTATACCTTCGTTCTGACGCCGAACATTTTTCATCTAGCATACTTACTGGGACCAATTACTGCCACTCGTTAATAGATATCTATGAAAACAAGCGAAAACCCCGTTGTATTTTATACCTTATTAGAGTCGGGTTAAGGCCACATTTCGCTAGCGTTCCATCATGTTGGTTTTGGTTCTTGGTACGACGAGCAAAATATACATGATGTGGACAAGCTTGGTATAGTTATAATCTAGCTTACAAATGTCCAAAGAATGGAATTGGTATGATTTAATCCTTTAGATGAACCTCTAGTCCATGTTTAATAGCTGAACCGCTTCATTAGCTACTATTCGTGCTGAGGTGCTCGTTTCTCTTACCATCACAAGTCTCCTTCGCATCACCGAACAGCATCCTAGTTCCTGGCATGTAAAACATGGGATTAGGTACATCAGCTATGGAAAAAGCCAAGTATCAATCTCCTATTGCAGGTACTGCGTTTCATGGCTCACCATAACCACTGGCCAATCCTCGTTTCATGACAATTACTTGCTTGCTCTTCCAAGCATGCAAGACTGGCATGCCCTATTGATCGAAGTAATGTTAACCTAGGCTACATTTATAACCAGATAAAGGTCCTTACAGCAATTGCAGAGCCAGGCTCTAAAGCGATGGGGTTCACAGTGTCATTGGCACCAATGACAAGGGTTACATCGGTGTCCTTGAAGTCATCATTGATTTCGTCCATCTCCAGAACAACTACAAAGATATTAAGGGAGTAAACCAATATAGAAGGGGCGACATACTGTCGTAGGGTACTGACGCCTCGGCGAGGAGCACATTACATTGGCCAGGCATACGACCTGCGACAGGGTGGATTGCGAACTGTTGGGTGAAGATGACAAGAGAGCCGTATACGTAGAGCAACTAAACCTACTCGAACGTTGACGCCTTTCGCGCGAAGCATCGCGGATATCTCTGAGATAGCATACTGAGCTTTAGCGACAGCCATACCATACCCGACCACCTATTTTAAAAAGCAGAGCTTGCTTAAGAATACCGATGGCGATCAGAACAGCGAGGAACTTGCAAGAATAACGCTATCCGCATTCGCCAATGCCTCAATAGTCTCTTCCACTGTGGTTTTCGTTATTGTACCTTCTATTTTGTGTGTTTCCGTTGATGTTGGACTGATTCCTCCAAACAGAACGTTGGTAAGCGAACGATTCATCGCAACGCACTAAAGCATATTATGAAATAAGAGTGGCTAGCTGATGTACTGTACTCACCATGATGTAGGATAGAATAGAGCCACTGACACCGATCAGGGACCCGATCGTCGTCAAAAGTGGGTTATCCAGCATAAAGCCTGAGCATTGATTCAAGTCCCGACCCACGAAAAGTAATGTCAGGGCCCACCTTCAGCGACCAAAGCAAAACCCCTGTTGTGCGGAAAGCTAAGTATATGTTGTAATAAACGCAAAGTTGACTGACGAATAAGCATTCAATACGGTGATTACCACAGCTGTATATATCAAGAAAAATATGAGTTGGTATTACTCGTGATGGAGACATTTAACCTACGCATATCCGCTCCTCCAATAGAAGCGGTGGTTGTGTATCCTTTGATAAAACTCAGCACAGCACTAGTACCGAGGAAGGCTGCTGCGATGGCTGGTGTGGTTGGCGCCATAGATAAGAATCCGGCCATGGTCAGAACATTGGCGCCTAGTAACGATGAGTTTATAAGGTGTTTCCCAGGAAGTACCAAAGGCTTTGAAGACATCCTAGCGGCAAGCTTTAGGAAGGCGACGATGGAACCAGTGAATGTGATCCCGCCTATAGATGGTATCAGGATCAAGGCATCGTCCAATAGTGGCTAAGCTAAACTAACCAATGACGACACCGAGGTACGCAGTGACGAGGTGCAAATTTGTGAGGTGTGTAGTATCCGATAAGACGCTTCCGATGCTGGTCAAGACGGCTGAAAGACCAACGATCGAATGCAACATCGCAACTGTCTGGGGTAGCTCTGTCGCAGTTACACGTCTACCAATGATCGCTCCAACGGCGCCTCCAATACCTGCAACACCAGCAAACTGCGCAATAACAGCAGGCGGAAAACCGACTGCAGCTAAAGAGGCCAGGATGCCTGAGCTAACTCCAAGGATTCCCAGTGCGTTACCTTGTCTAGCCGTTGTTTGAGAAGCGAGCCCGGACAGCGAACCTAGAAGGTTTCAGGACGTATTATTGTAGAACAAGAGGAATACAATACCAATACACAATAAACTACTCGTCAGATAACCAGCTTGGACAAGACCAGCCATGCCGGTGCTTGCAGCGGCAATAAAACCACCAGTGAATACAACAGCGGGTACAGAATATAGCCATGGATACTCGGGAGGATCTGTCGGACCTGTTATATAACATTAGCTAGTGGGCTAACGTAAAAACAGGCAAGTACGATACGTTTGAACATATCCAGCATACGCTTCGTGATGATAAAACCACCAGCAACGTTCACACTAGCCAGCAGAACTGCTAATGCACCAAGTGTTTGAGGTATTGTTCCAGGAAAGTAGCCGCCGCCCATAACAAACATTCCACCAATGCCCACCATACCAGAAATCGCATTAGTAACCGACATAAGAGGTGAATGGAGGGCGGGTGTGACACCCCAAACAACTCTATGACGTTGTGTTTCAAAGATGTTTATGAAGCATAAGATATGAAGCTAACCTGTATCCGATCAAACCAGCAAGACCAAATGTGAAGAAGCTGTCCATAAAAGCCGTGCCTGTAGCCTTTCCCAGTGCAACCGTGCCTCCCATTCCTGCGGAAATAACAGCAACTTCACGAGAAACCTTCTGCCATGGTGTGATTGCGAGAACTTCAGATGTGGTTTCTCCTTTCGCAGGTGTAGGTGAGGGAGTCGCTGGAGCGGGCATTGTACGAGGCATCGGCGAAAGAATTTCCCCTTGGTGTACGATCATGGAACCTCGAACAACCTCGTCCTCCAGGTTGATGGCGAACTTGCCATTGTCTCCCAAAGATAGCAGAAACTTTGAAATATTGTTGGAATAGAGAGTCGATGACTGGGTGGGCAATCTTGAGGGCAGATCCGTGTAACCTAGTAAGAACTTCAGCTACATACCTCATCAGCAATTAGCGGGATGCATACCGACGACGGTTACACCGCGATGAACGTGAAGCTCTCCTGGACGAGTTGCCTCACAATTCCCGCCAGCTTCAGCAGCCATATCGACGATAACAGATCCTTGTTTCATCGAGGAAACCATCTCGCTGGTAATTAACCTCGGGGCTGGTTTCCCAGGAATCAGTGCCTTCCAATAGAGATTAACACCACATGAAGCTCAAGTCGCGTGTGATATATACCGTGGTAATCACAATGTCCACGTCTTTGCATTGCTCCGCGAATAAAGCCATTTCTGCCGCAATAAACTCCTTTGACATTGTCTTCGCATAACCACCGGCTCCGCCACCCTCTTCTTTCATGTCTACTTCTATAAACTCTGCTCCAAGTGACTGAACCTGTTCACGAGCCGCAGACCGAGTGTCAAATCCACGAACGATTGCGCCTAGCCTTCTTGCCTGCAGAAGGGCATATTCAGATGATACATTACTGGAGTGAGATTGATAGTACCGTAGCGATAGCACTTAAGCCTGCTACACCGGCCCCTATCACAAGGACCTTACCAGGAGGTATCTGCGTAAATTAGTCAGCATAAACGCACTTTCATTACGATCCATTGTCCACACACCTTTCTGTTATAATGAACAAAATATCAGTACAATTCTTGAGTGAACATAGATTATGATCGTACCCAGCTGCTGTGACCTGACCAGTCAGGAACCGCCCAAAATGATTAGAAGCTTCTAGCACGGCCTTGTATCCGGCAATATTAGCCATTGAACTAGGGTAAACCGTGTCAGTAGCCGCCAGTATCACAGAACACTCTCGACATTTACCTTAATGCATCAAAAACCTGAGCACGAGAAATTCGGGGGATCATATCCATCTGTGTTGAAGAAAATTAGTATAATCTTCGAATTGGCACAAGCTTGTATTACAGCAAACGCATTAACTCTGCGAGAAGCAAGAGATTCTACAATCATCTTATTTTGTACGGGATACAAAAAGGAGATGATGGTGCTGCCTTCTTTGATGTGTGTCGACTCTTTCTCGTACAGAGGAGGGCGAACTTTGAGCATGATGTCGGAGGATCTGAAGACTTCCTCCCGAGAGGCAATGGTCGCGCCAGCTTTGATGTACTGCTCGTCGAGGAATTGGGAATCTGCACCTGCATGTCGCTCTATGAGAATCCTCGAAAACCCCTTTTTGATAAGGAGAGCCGCGTTTTGTGGGGTGAGGGCAACGCGTCGTTCACCAGGAAAGGCCTCCTTGGGAACACCAACGGTGAGGGAGGAGTAAGGTATGCCAGGTGTGTCAGACACATTAGAAGGAGCTTCTTGGTATATACATTTGGAAGAGTGTAGGCAACGATAACCTAGGGTAAATTCGGTAAACTAAACCTCATACCATCGATGGCTTCGATGAAGCAGACGAACTATGTTGTGGTAGTCTTGAACCTACACCAGAGCGCCAACGTACAAGTAACGTTGAGGCGTATGGAGGCCTGTAAGGCATCTTTTTACGCCAAAAGTGATGAGGATAATGGGAATATGTGGAAGACAAGTTGCGCCAACATGCGACTCGCAGTATCGGGTCGCCAGTGTCACTTGAAACCCCTTCCAGTGACGGGCCGATCATGTGATGATGCCCCGTGTTTTCCCCGCAATCAACATTTGGCGGGCAACAGCCAAACATTGTGTCCACATGAACTCGATTGATACGCTTATCGTGCCACACACTCGTATGTATATGTATCCCATAGCTACTGTACTACATAGCAACAAAGTCTTGTCGTTCGTTTATCTCCTCCCGCGCACCTTGTACGTTACGATTGGTCGGAGCACAACAACCCCCTTCGCTATACCAAATTCTATCATGTCATCCACTACGCATCCAATATCTTTGTATGCCCCGGGCCGCTCCTCAATTAGCAGATCCCTATCTGTACATACTACCTCCGAACCGAGGCGTGTCGTTGTCAAGCTTGACTTCGATACTTTGGAGCCTGAATGAAGCACACTTCGACTATATCTTCGGCCCGCGCCATGAGCCAAGGAGTACACTACATAAATTCTAAAGCGCTCAATTGTCTCGTCAAGATATAAGGACTCACTGTTGGATTCTCCATCTCCTGTAACCAAGAAAAATCACCACGATTCCCCGGGCATGGCACAATGCCTCGATTCGCAGGTACAGCCCCTTTTCCATGCACCCATAAATCGCAACTACCATCGTTCACGGTTGAGGGGTGGCTAGTTACAGAGTTGTGCGTTACGTCAATGATTTTATCCAGGTCATCTACCCAATGAGCCTGAGCGGCCTGTCTCTCGGGATAAATACAGCACTTTATGCGATATGCCAGTAAGTCTCGGTTCGCCATAGCCCACCGTACTGCATAATCATGGTCGACCAGATATGCAGCAAGCTCAGGTAATTCAGGCGTCAAATAAGGGTTTGATTCATTGGCCGTCTGAGACGCTAAGATGGAAGTACCCAAACCACGAGAGCCTGTATGCACTGTTAGGCAATGCTTCATGTATCAAAAGCCATCCACCACAGTATTCCCGTAAGAGCTTACCCAAAAGATATAGACTGTCCTCGTCTATTGCCAAAGAAGCAGTAGCATGGGGGTCTACTAATCGCTCTACCCTGCAGATTTCGGCAAAGTGATTGCCAGCACCAACCGTCCCAAGGCAGGCATTGTCAAATTTGGACGAGCGCGGAGTCCCATAATTCGAAGGCCAAGACGATACATCTCCAGACCATGGGTCTTCGAGACCACTTAAAAGTGTAGCCAGTTTGCTAGGCGAAACTTGGGAGGTCGAAGTAGACAAGCGATAGAGGGCAATGCCACAACCCACATCGGATCCCACAAGGGCTGGATATACGCCTTCGGCAGCGATTGCACATCCTGTTCGAGCCACTGCGGTTAGACTATATAGACGGAGATCAAATAGGACTACATAAACCTATTGGAAATCTATTCCCGGGATGCAAGTCAGGCATGCCAACCGCGAATCACACGCCCTGTAATCCTCCAACCAATCGCAGTTGCTGGATAGCCTTATCATCAACGAAGCTTTTTTCACTGCGGGAGTTGGTTCGGTCATCTCAGCTACCATTGTGATAACATGCGCCCCTCCATACCTGATGAGCCTTACTTCGGCTGGGTATATTGAGTGGTGCTGGTCGTTTTCCGACGGTCCGCTGTAGGGCCTCCCCTTTGGAAACCCAGACTTGAGTGACCGAGTCAGGGAGAGGTAAGTCACCTTCGAAACGCGTCCCGCCTCGAAGATATACCAAAGAAATTCCTTTACTTCGGAACTTGTTTTGAGCTTGGCGGAGAATGATTTCTTTTTGGGGACCTTGAGCTGGAAGGAGGAGAGCAAATTTCTTGTTGTGATTATGATTAAGAACGACTGTTAATGCGCGAGGAGGCATCCTAAGAAGTGCTGGTAGCACGAACGGCAAGTTACATCCTGTAGAGCTGCAAAGTTATAATATGTCGAAGATGACTCTCCTAAATCATGCTGATGGAAGTCAGCAGCCGAGCGGCTCCGAAATTGTGTTATGGACGGTATTGACAGCTATAAAGAATGTCGCCTACTTTCAGAGGACATACGGAATTGTGCGGCTTTCGGGAATCCCTTGGTAGTCACGGACTGTTTATTAAAATATTTCATGCCCAAATATACAAAAAACGAAGGTGTGAGGCAAGTTGATATGAATTGCAGGTTAGTGTGCCAGATGGTTGGAGGTCAGCATGAATCCATGAAGGATCAGAGGGGGTGAAAGGTTTCCATCAAGTAAATCCCTCCTCTACATGTGTTTGCCACTAAGTTTTTGCTCGACCTTGACCAATTCCTGTGTATGTGAATGTGCCCATATAGCCTCCGCGGCGGCTGGTTCAATGGGTGGGAGAGGTTTTCGCGGAAGGCCACCATATCCATAGAGTTTCTCAAGCAGGAATTTTGTACCCGAGATAGAAGTTTTAGCGATAGTGTAGTCTGCGCGCGCGACTATTCCCTGTAATCGCTGGGCTTCAGACAGGAACGTAGAGTCATTCTTGGAGGCTTCAGATAGTTTGTGGAGCTTAACGATGGTATTCTGGACACAAAACTTCAGTTCAAGAGACAAGTCACAACTTGGCGAAGACTGACAGGCGCCACATTGGCAAGACCCGTGATAGCACCGTGGCCATTGACAAAAGTAGATGGAAGAAGGAAGTCGGTAAATCCCCCAAGAACTGCAAAACTGGAGTGAGGACCCTTTCGAGGATGATTCGCTTTCCAAATGGGATCAGAAACAGCCTCGGCAATTCTGGTAAGCTTTCCAACGTTGCCGCATCTGAACAATGCTCAATCAGGGTATAATGCCCAATAGTTCAACCACATACGTAAGTTTCACACCAACAATATTGGGGCACTCAGCTGCCAGTTCTACGATTAGGTCAGAGTCCAGATCAATTCCTCCACTAGCTCCTGGATCTTCGCAAAGCCTCAGTTTACAAGTGACCAGATAACATAAGGAATAAATTCACAATTATAGATTATCACAGGTATCGGGGTTTTCTGAGAGACTTCGACGAAAAAGGCCTTGAGTGCGGCTGGAGTCAACGCCCCTGCAAAATAACCGCTTGTAATGACAATTGCGTAGTCGGCGCCAGCGGCAGCTGCTTCGTTGCCTAGCTCTACGGTTTCTTTGGTGCTCCCAGCTCCAGTACCAACAATGATCGGGACGGTGTTAAGTCCTACATTATCCATTGCCTTTCGTCCTGCGTGGATCAGCCTGACTCGTTCTGCGTGCGACAGATGTATAGCCTCGCCCATGGAGCCTGCAATAACAGGGCCAACGCCAGCTGTAGCAAGTCGAGCAATATGGGTTTCAAAAGTAGGAATATCTAAATAGAAATGCGAGCTTAAACTGGAAATTTCCAAGTCGTGGAGGCAAAGCGAGCGGCTTACCAAGTTCCTCGGTGGAGGGGAAGAAAAAAGAAGGAATTGGGGCGTAAACGCCAGCCCTGAGAGGGCGAAATGCTGAGTGGACACCGTTGATTCCGTTAGCAGCCATGACAGGGTGAGGGGATGTCAGTGGGGTTCAACCATCTCCTTTACTCAACCCAGGTATATAACAGTCAAATGAGGAGCGCTTAGGGTACTGTTCGGTCCTCAGCGGTCCGATATCCGTACATCCCTCACGGCCCGGGCCGTCTTCGGGACATTTCCCCGCAGGTTCGCTCCTGACTTGATCTATTACTATATTTTGCGCTACGCGTTATTAGGCCTAGAACTGTGAACATCCAGCAAACAAATGTAGAGCACGAAGTTATCCTTATCTGGTTTATTTTCTTGCAAGGGTTGAAGGCTCATTATCCCGCGAAGCTTCCAATTGAATGACACCCAATGATATCGGTGTCACCTGTTGGGAACAAATCTTGCATGGAAAAGACTCGTGCCCCATCACGTTGGGTATCGAATCCATGTAAAATCTACATATGAGAGTTTCGTATATGTCTATTGCTGATGCTGTTGCAGGAGCAAAACACAATGGATTGACGACGAGGTCAACCGAGAGAGGTCCCCCAATTGAGACAGAAAAGAGGGAAAGGAAAAGTTTAGCCACTCATATATCCGAACACTCACCGTTTCAGTATACAACGAAGAGAGCTGAACATAAGGTGCTAAGACATTGGCGGCCTTTCGTAAAAAGAAAAGCAGCTGGTCAATTGTGTGCATACCCGAGCTTCTAAGAACGCTAGAGTGCTAGGCCGTGTGGGGCGACGTGTTCAGAAATCAAGAATACTAAGCCCAGATTCGGCCTACCACCGAGGAATGTAGGTCATTACACACAGCTGTGTGAGCTTCCAAAAACCTCGGATGGTTATGAACTGCTGATTGTCAACACGAGATCATGATAAAGGTGGTCCCTGATCACTTATTCCCACCAACGACGTCGAGTTTACTGACAACTTCCCTCTCCCATTCAGTCAATCCTTCTTCATCGACGTCACCGGGGCTTGTAGAGGCCTTTCGAAACACTTCCCAAGATATACAGCCGATGTCTCCTTCTTCTGCTGGTTCGAGAGTGAAGCGGCCTTGACGAGAACGAGTCAACGTAACAACATGGCCAGCTGACCCTAGTGTGTGCGCCAAATCGTGGACAATGGAGCGTACATATGTACCTCCAGAAACTTTCATCTTCAAAACGAATGCAGTAGGGATAGATCCTGTAGCAGCCGGGTCTAAGTCATCCTCGACAGCAGCATCGCCCTCTGCGCCACGTAGCGCATTTTCCATTGCTTGCTTTTCCTTCACCGAAATCGTTTGTTCAGGCCAGCGATACGAGTGATCAGTGCCTTTCCACTCAACAAGTTCAAGAGAATAAACCTGGACCTTCCGCGACTCGATTGGGCGCGGAAGCGGTATCCCCTTCCTGGCGTATTCGTAGAGGGGCATGCCGTCCATTTTTAGGGCCGAGAATCTGCGCAGAAAATAGCGTTTATCAACCTCCAAAATTGATACAAATAGAATAAAGGAAGCTCTAACATGGGAGGCTTCTGTTGAATTTCTCCAGAGAATTGTGCAAGGGCCGATTGAACTTTTTCTCGTGTTACATGCTGCCATGGCGCTACGCGGACACGAACGCCCTCACTGTCATAAGTATTTGTTTCGCAGCCGAGAAGACAGGTGGTATAATATTCCTGCATAAGCGTCAGTCAATAGCTTATATTCGAGCCTTGTTTTCATGCACCTTGGTGCAATCTAAAAATTCGGACAATCGTTTAGTGCCTTTGCCGACTCCCACCACTATTGAAAGGCAAAGGCCTGTTTGTGAACGATGTATTTCAAAGCTATATCATATTCACCCAATACTCCATCTGCAAGTGGATCTAGAGTTCCTCCTTGGCCAATTTTGACCCCTTCTTGCGCGTATTTTCGACGTTTAACCTTTTGAACCTGAACCTTTCCGACTTTCTCGGCGTCGACGAAAACTCGTGACTGTCCGATAAGAAGCTTAACATCATTGATAATCGACATGCTAGTCGGACCAGACGGCTTTGAGATACCAAAAAGACCAGACAGTGGAAACGAAGGTACCGTAATTTTGGGCATGGCGATTGAAACAGTCGAGCTACTGATCAAAATCACAGCTGACTTTGCACTATTGTATGATTCGTCACGTGGCCGTAAGTCCACCTCCTTACTGCATCACTTTTACCAGGGAAAAAAGAGGCGAGTCTCACTAGAATCGGATGAAAGCAGTCAGAAATGGTACACAGTTTTCCTTGTCAGCTTATCCGTTGAACCAATTTTGGTGATGTATTAAGCTAGATGAACAATTGTCACTTTCACAGTGATTCCACCAAGGTCATGGTATACCGCAAGCTGAGCTTGCCAGAGCCCGGATACAACCTACAACAGTTAGGGGCCCGCATCAATGATATAAATGTAGGTATACTCAGGTCTCGCTATAGGCACACGCCAGTTTTTTTTCAATTAGTTCAAGCTTACAGATTAAACCAGGGTTAATGGCCTCTGTCTGGTAGTCTGGGAATCTAGAGTTCTGAGTCAAGTCATTTACATATTTCCAGGCACCCGTGACAACTTCATGGGTTCTTGGAAAACCCGACATAGCCTTTCCCCCCGTATATTTGAGCGTCCTCTAGGTATCACAGAACTTGGATTCTACTGGGATAGTAGATTCCAGGGTACTGCCGATACCGTCCAGCATGCAATTGTCCAGCTTCCCCCCATCTCAGATCAAACAGTTGTCAGCAGCGCGAATGTAGTGAGAACATGGCGAGCGCTGAAGCATCAATATCCTCTACTCGGCTCGTATATAGAACAGTCGGCATGCGGAGACGATGTGTCGTTCGTCGTTGCAGAGGACCGGCTAGATGAGTGCGGCCCGGAGGAGGTTACTTTTCAAAAAGTTTCATCTTTAGCAGAAGCCCAGAAATATGCGGACGATATGATTAACGGCGAACGCATCTTGTCCGATTCCCTGCTTGCGCGGATCGCAATCTTGTCCCGGGCCGACACGATAAGGCATATCCATGTCCTAGTCCATATTGCACACTGCATAACAGATGGCATGGCAAATGCAACAGTGCTACGCTCTTTCCTGGATATCCTGTCATCTTCCCGAGTCGACCCGAAATGGTCTCTGGAGGACAGACTTGCTTTGTCGCTTCCATCAAACGAATTGATACCAGCGTTCAAACTGAACCAATCGGTCTATAGGTGGCAGCGTGCAATCGGTCAGGTTCTAGCTGCTATCCGACTGTCAAAAATATCTGTATGTTTTGCTTGTTCATGAGAAATATAACATCTAACATTACCTCGGTAATAGGGCGGCCATACACTCCCGAGAAGATATACTCACTTAACTCCTTTTACACCTGCTCGGTCTGGTATAAAGACGTTTTCGTTTCCATCTGAAAAATCGTCACAAATAATCGACAATTGCCGAAGAAACAACTTGACATTTGGGAATGTATACCCCGTCATTGCTCAAATTGCGTTGACGCGCCTCCTTTGCCGGAAGTACATTCAAGGTGAAATTACTTCAGACGAATGGGAGTATCGAAGAAGAGAGCCAATGGTCAGTGGTGGGCCTCTAAGCTTACGACCCTTTCTGGATCGGGAATGGTATCAGATGGGAGGATCTCATAACGTCTCACTCGCAATCGGTTTCTTTTTCTTCCGACTTCCGTACATGCCATTAGGATCTTCTTCTGGCCTTTCGCCAGGTGATGACCTTCCTGGATTTCTGCAGTTATTGTCCTTCGAACGGTTCTTGTTGCGTTGTCGAATGATTAAAAAACAATCAGCCGATCTCATAAAGCACCCTTTATTCCTCCATATCTCCACGACACGATCTCAAGCGAGTATCGATAGACTCAAAGGTGTCGCTGAAATTTGGCGCAGTAGACAAGGGGAAGTAGGTGTCCGTCTACCTCTTGTACAACAAAGTCCTGTCTTGGCTCATGGTGGCTCAAGCTTAGGGAACGTCAGTTATTGTTTTGTTTCTTGTGTTCAGAACCTGTTATGCTTACATGCTACTAGGTTGATAGCCTACTTCCAAGATATTATCCGTTGGTACGGAGCAGCTCAACTTCCCCAAGTTTGTTACTATCCGGAACACAGACTAGGCTGCGTTGTCGTCCAGCTGAATTATACCTCGGAGCATCCATGACAACGCAGCAATTACACATCATCATATTCTGGGATATGAACGTCTATGAAGAAAGTACGATAAGTGAGTGGCTGGATGAAGTAAAAGAAGCTCTAGAAGCTTTCCTTGGGGAGAAAGGGAGTAAGGTTATCTTAAAGTCAGACGCACGTCTATGAAGTAGATATGTGTGTCTTTACTAAATTGTAATTAGTTATTCCCCCATATTCCACCACAGATGCATCTAGGTATCCACATCTGTTCCCATGCGCGCCATCGCGGAGATATATCGCCTACCGCATTAAGGTCATCCATGATTGCTGTTTCCCCTCCACATTGCAAGCACACCAGCCTAGTGTCTGTTTCAACAAGAATCCGCTTGGAGATGACATCCTTTTCTTTGTCCTTTCTGGGGGCAACAGATAAACGAGCGACACCGTCGACAAGATCATATGGCTTGATGAAAAGAGTGGGCCTATTAACAACGGATGAATTCCTGACTTTGGAGATGATGTCGGATAGATGGTGATGCATTGTTGGAACAGGTTGGCACAATACCAGCGCTCTTCGACGACTATCATCTGTAGAAGGATTAAAATTGGGGTATGGATTCAGCCGTACTTGATCATGCTTACTGTCAAAAGCATTGACTGCGTCAAGCGTAGGAGCAAGGATAGAATTTAAGGCCGCAAAGTCTATTCCAGAATTATCCACCAAGTCGACTAGGATATCTTTGGCGATTTGTGCATTCTCGGCCCGAGCAGATAATGATCCGACGTAGCTACGATACTTTTGTAAGTGGGATAGTGCTGCCACAAAATTGCTAAGTGCCAAGGGATGCACTAAATGCAGTAGAATCGGTGCGTCTAAAAGGCGATATAGATTGGCTAGAAAAACTTCTATCGACATGAAAAATGATTGACAAATGACGAGTGCTCACACGAGCTCGAACCCAACATCTTATCGTTGTGTTCCTTTTCAGCAGATGTTGGTATCAGGTCACCGCATATGACACATTTCTTGAGGATTTTTTCGGTAAACGAGACCAGCCAGTCGGCCAAGGCAATTAGCTGCCATACAGCGTCTACGATATGGTTAACTTTATGATTAGAGCATTCTAGTTGTATTACCAAGATCATATGTTTCGTCCTCTTGGCAATCCTCAAACGCTTTCGTAAGTGCAGCAAGTGAACAGACATCGTGCGCTGTTTTCCAGCGTGCAATTAGCAGATCCTTGTCTCCCTCTGCGATAAGCGACCGTTGTCTATAGACAGACATAACTTCTCCTACAAATCCCAGCGTATACGAGGACCATGAACGGTTTAGGTGACTATCTGTGATGTTGCTGGCAAAAAGTAGTGTTTCTACAACTTCGGTAGCAGGCGTAGACGCAAGTGATAACACATGGGTTATGTCTGATGCAGATCTGCCTGAAATAATTGCGGATGCAAGAGGTACAGCAAGAGATGGTATCAGATGTCCTGAGGGTGGATGAGCGAAGTGCAGTGTTTATTCAGGATATAAGGCAGACCTAGAGCATCAGTCTTGTTTTTCAATTTGGGCAGCGATTGAACTAAGGCTCGCAGCGGCCATATTGACGAGGAAGCTGTACACAGCAGACTGCCGTTGGGAGATAAAGAAGCATTGAGAGGTACTAATATCGACTCAGTGGGATATCAGAGCAACAAGTGTGGAGAGAATCTTACGGTCCTGTCCTAACCTAGATATCTCAGTGAGGATTTGTGATCGTACGTAATTTTCGTTGTCAGATAAATCGGATCTGGACAAGCGTGAGTCGTGATTTTGTAGGGATAGGCCGCTTAACTGACAGATTCAACACACGTATGTTCCCAATACAAGCCTTCTTAAGTCGTGAGGGGGCCTTTGTTAGGAAGCCGAAGGTATCAACAATGCCCGCGTACATGAGCGGCTGCCCAGACTCGGATCCCAAGCCAATTGGCAGAATAAATGCCAGGACACTAGGCGTAAACGTTCGAGTCGCATTTTGGTGGAATGCCTGCTCCGGATGAGGAGTGTCTGATGCAAGAGAGTAAAATAACGTACCCAAGTGAGTTTAGGAGAGCTTGAGCCTGATATCGGTGGCTGTCGGGAAATGGAATATACTGATAATTCAGATTTTGGAGTGGATGTATCTGGAACGCTGGTCAGAAATCGTGGAAGTCTTGTGGATTAGAAAAAGTCACAGTCTCCAAAATCCAGCCACGATGAGGTCAAAAACAGTCGTCCTCTTTCTGTTTTGCCCTCGCGCTGGGACAACGGGGGATTTTCGGTGTCAGGTGAAGGTGGGATGCTTATAAAGTTAAGGCCAACAAGTGTCCCACCGTAGTGCGGAAGCGGAGGCAGCGTCTCCACGGTTAAAGCTAGTTGCGTAGAAACCCCTGAGTATACCAAGAGAAGAGACAAATAGTATGAAGAACACACCCATGTATGCACCGGTGTAGATGATTTGAATCTCACAAAGATTGATCGATGATTCTTCATACCAATTCTCCCACTCCGATCGTGAGGATTCTGGAGGTGACATTTGACTCATCTCCGCAGAGAGATTGGGCTGTAGGTCGATTCCTTTTGGTATGGGTGCGTGGCACGACCTTGTTGCTATTAAGATAGAGGACTCTAAAAGCAACCCTTATTATGCGTAAACTGAAAGTATGAAGTAATTTGTACCATTGTAATTGAGACCAATAGCAGCTAACGAGCACCGTCTGAGGCTGCTGGGCGTTGCGTCCCCACTGAGTTGAGGCTGGCTTTCCACTGCGTTTCCAGATTGCGCAATAGAGCAGCTGAGAAATTTTAGAGAGGGTATGTAATGTCGAAGATAGCAGACCGTAACGTTATGATCCTGCGTTACCAACAAAAGAGTTGGACTGGATACTGGCGTACGGGGCCCACGTGAAGGCAGACGCGTCGAAGAGCCTGGATTGCTTCCTGTGACCCACTGAGACAAAATGAGATAATGAAAATACGGAGTTTCAGATGCTCACTTCTCTATGCATTCCAAGCCAGCTTGCAGCAACTATACCTGATCCTCGCGGAATGCTCCAATATTCTTTGATTGTCCAGCTATCGATCTGAGGACCGCGCTTCCACAAGCACCCTATACCATCGAAATTTAGGCCCGGAAAGTATGCAAAAAGCCAGATATCTGAGGGGGATATAGATAACACAGTAGGCGGTCCATAGGACGACGGCGATGAGACGATTGGCACGGGGGATGTGATGACGAATCGTTTAGAGGAAGAGAAGTGGTGTGCAGTGACTAGAGGTTGTAATGGGTGAGCGCTGAATATGACGGAGGACTGTGACCACTCAATGGGTCTACAGAGTTGTAAGATACAAGTCAGGTAGTACGTGACTGAAGAACATACCTCAACGACCGCTCTGCTAATGGTTGGAAGTCCCACCACCCAGACTGCCAGTGTCTGCTTTCTCGCGCTTTGCCTTTCTGTGGGGACAGTGGTATAGATTTCGCATCATGGAACATGTCGAATTGGAATTGGAATTGGAACAAAAAACTCTTAAGTACCCGCCCAAGCGCGGAACGGGTGGCGGTGCTAATTTTGACTTTGTACTCTACTCTACTCATGCCTGTCCTTCAAGCCTCTCGAGATCTTCATGGACACAACACCCAAATACTGGTGCAGACGTTTGCAGATCGTTATTTTGTGCTAGTCACCCAGCTAGGCAAAGTTGGGACTCTGGTGCTCCTATTTCTCCTCTCACTCACGAGATCGATGGTCCTAACACAACTCAACTAAAAGATTCAAGCCTCGATACCTGAATCGGCACCCTTGCCACTCCCTGTCCGCGATCCCAATCAGTCTAACCAGCCTCTGCTGCCTTCTCCATCCCCTGCGATTCAGCTCACACCCCTGTTCGGGAGTGCGCCCTCAGAGCACATGCATATTCTACATTCTCTTTATGCTTCCCAGATCGCCACCATCCTGTGGACGCAGAATGTATCCGAATCTTCACGTAGAAGTGTTGTCGTTGGTCTTGGCCTGCGTAATCTCGACGGGGTCACTGGTGAAGTGACAGAAAAGGAGAAAATAACATTTGAAGGAGTCATGTCCATGCTTGAAAATCTAGTAGGTTTTAGTTGAAGTCATGTTCTGTGGGTATCTGTAAGAGATTCCCATCTGGTGGCAATGAACATCTCATCGGTGTGGCAGGCCACTTGGTTCTACTGTTTATTTAGCGAGCTGCCTGCGGGAGCTCGGAACTATAAATGTGTGGTACGTACTACACAGATGGCTAATCCTGATTCGAGAATAAAAGGGAAGAATTTGGCTGGTGGGAGAGAACATTCAATGGGGTTATGGTTATCCCAAAGCGCGTAGCTGTTCCCTTCGGGTATCTTGATACTTTGTCCACTTCCGCCGTAACAAGACCAGCAACCGCTCTTCCTGTGCAAGGGCAGATCTTGGATGTGTCTCATGCAAATAGTATGCAAAAAATCCGGTGAATATGCCCAGGAATGGATCTAGGCCTCTACAATGATGTTGTGATGATATGATTATGGTTAAGAATGAAAGTTAACATACCGCGATAGCAGGACGGGAGGGGTCATTTCTACCTCTAACAATGAAACAAGCTGTCTTATATCTTTCTCTGTCTTGTAAGGGCAGAACCTGAGCGAACAGTCGGGCTAACCGGGATTTACTCACCAGTTGTTTCAGTTGTTTGCAAGTGATGAGAGCCCTGCGGAGGGACTCGGCAATGTATATGACAGGTCATCGGAACGGGTACATAACCCTTTTTGACGGTCACGATCTTGGCAAGAAATTTGTTGGAACGTCAACACAGTTCCTCTCTATTCGTTTAGTATACGTTCAGCATGTCAACTGCTCTCGACAGACAAATTCGGCCCATTTATGGTTCGTGTCCAGCCAGCACCTGATGTTGTCGCCGCTAACACGCCTATAACTTGTAGATGCCCTCGACACTGGATCCAACAAATCTGCAATAGTGGCTTGTAACAAGCTACTCAAAAAGCATCCAAAAAGTGACCTGATCAAGGTGTGTGGCTATCATCCTGGCGCGTAAACATCCACCTTGAAATCGCGTTTAGGCCCTGAAAGCCCTCGCGCTGGTTCGATCTCAAAAAGTCGAAGAATCTTTGGTCCTCTGCGACGAAGTACTAGACTCAAAACCTACGAATGATGCTGTGCTGTCAGCAATGATGCATGTTCTGAGGGCTTTGGGTCGACGTACGTATAGCTTCGTGTATAAGGCTTTCTGATCGCGCTTGTTGAAGGTGCAGGTTAGATAAGGACATGGTCACAATGTTTGAGGAGGCTTATAAGCAGCAGCCGAGCAACGAGGAGCTTGGTGTACAGACATTCTTCGCCAACGTCCGCGCTGGTCATTGGAAATCAGCACAACAGGTGCGTCATCATAGATCAGTACCTTGTGAACGACACTCTTTGCCAAATCGCATCATGCTTTGATTCTTACAATTCAATACATGACAGGTTGCGACTAAGATGTACAAGCAATTCCAGGAGGACAGATATCTCTATTGGAGCGTGATGAGTGCTGTGCTTCAGGTGCGGTTGGAAACTGAATAACATGTTGGCGGCTTATGACCCTTCCAAAGGCAAATGACCCTACCACACCTCCCAATATGCGGACACTCCTTTTGGGATTGGCACATCGACTCATAACGTCCTCATTGACGCCGTCGTATCAAAACGCCGACCGCTATCACCTCCACCTTTCAATTCTTCGAGAATTAGGGTTATATGACGATGCCTATAAGCTTCTCAATACTGACGTTGGGAAGGCAATCTGTTCCACTAGTTTATCATGCAACGAATTAAGGAGAGATATCTGGCGGTCACTAGGCATGATTGAGGACGAAGCCAGGCTTGCTGAAGCCAGGATTACGGACACAAAGTTTGTGCGGCTCTGATCGATTGTAGCCATCTAATGTTTGCGTGACAGGGATAGAAATTGGCTCGAATTTCTGTCCATCATTGACGCCACTTTCTCCTGTTTGGAGCCATCACTAGATAGCGATCTTTTGCGTAGAGAGAAATGTAAGGAGAATGTTGCGAAGTCACAGGAACTATTCGAGCGCGTTGCACAAGCCGACGGACTAGATGACCGATCTGCGTCGCTGGCCCTCCTAGAATTAGAAAAACGTGCACGACATCACGGTGTTTCAGGCGGTTCGTCCACCCCTCTCGTTAGCATGGCTTTTCGTTATCAATCTCCCAGATCCGGCACGTTTGGTTGCTCTAATGCAGCAATATTTTAACCAAGTTGGAGACAAAGCCTGCTGTTTCGAGGATCTCAAGCCTTACCTTACTCTAGAAGGGAAGAATTCGGCTGAATGGACCACTTTTTTGAAGAGCATCCCTCCCTCATTCGTAAGCGCTTTTGCTGATTGTGTCACTAACATATCTGAACTGGCCATCGCCAGTCCTCTCCAAACGAGTTGCGCCAGGTTATCAATTCATACAAAATACTGCGCTACGGCCTCTCGAAGCTAGATATGACAGTCCAAGCAGAAATGGCCCATGCATCTCTTTATATACAACAATATTTGGAAGGCTTGAAACTAGGAGCAGAGCTACCACCGACAGAGCTTCAATATGTGGATGATCTTGCGCTTCTGGCAGGGAATGTTCTTGTCAATCTATGGCGTTTAACATCAGACGAGAGTTACCTTATCAACGCTGTAACGCTACTTGAATTTGCTTTAACCAAGAGTAAACATGCATTTCAAGTGCGACTTATACTCATTAGACTATATCGCCTGCTTGGTATGGGACACAGCGATATTTTCCGACCTTCCGCTTATTGTACTCTTGTTAGGTGCCCCTTCGCTTGCTTTGGAGCATTATCGTGCAATGGGAATCAAACAGGTTCAACATGACACACTGTCGCATTTCGTTCTTTCGAGAGCTTCCACTTTTTCTTTGGCGTCAATTGGTGATCTTACACTGGCCACTGAGTGCCTTGAGTCAACTCAAATATATCTTAGTAACTCACAGGAGGTAAGAGTAACTTGATCGAGTCATTCGTGTGTTGAATGTATCGTGTAGACTGCTGATTTTGTTGTGAGGGCCTTTACGGGAGAAAAATACTCACAGGTAACGGTAAATACTCATTCCTTCTGATAACTTACAATCTTCTTAGATACCTGAATTTATCACATTCGAAGACAGACTGGATAACTCACTACAAAGGGATATTGTGAAAATGGAGCATCTACGCATGCGTCTGTCTCACGAGATCATAACCTCTGATATAATAGATATGGAACTTATTGAACTGAAATTCATCTTTGACCGCAGTATGTTATCCCAGTCTCATCTCCAGACGTACCACCTATTATCCTACCCAAGCGCATTACGATAACAGGGATTTTGATATCATCGCCAACTATCAGCCAAACTCTTCCCATTGTATAAACTCTCAGACGCTCTTATTTGGTAAGAAGGAATCGGTAAGCGTAACAACGCATGACTTTTGTGCTTGATGTCTGATACCTGGTTCCTAGCACGGCTGGTTGCAAACATTCTTGAAAGTGTATATCCGAGCGTTCCAGCATGGAAGTGACCTTGACGATATAGTAGAAGAGAAACTATTGATTGGGGACAGGCCAAAATCAAGCCTGGACGCCGATAAGCGGCCACCTTTGAAGGAGCGGCTTGCTCGACTATCGGAAGAAGATTTTTTTGAGGTGCTTTTATACACGTCAATCATGGAGTGAAGCTGATAACAGCCACACCAAGCTAACCCAGGACGAACTATCCTTTGTAAAGTTTGCAAACGCGTTGGCTCAATGGCTGGAGCCCTATCATGATTATGCTCGTCCTCCTCCGGCCGTGGTCCTGGCAGAGGCCGCGAAGCAAACAGAATTAAAAACCGGTCATCCTCTGAAGGGTGTAGATCTCCAATCATTAAACGGCTCGTTATCTGCTGCCAAGAAAGAGGAGGAACCTCCAGCGGTTACAAAAGCTCCTGAGCTTGTATCCAAATACTTCGACTGTGTGTCTTTAGATATTGTTCTATATCGCCGAATTTGATCAGTCCCGGGGTTTTCAGCCATCAAAACGCGATTTTCCGAGGCGCAAAAGATCTCTCCCACGGAAGCTCTTCATATTGCCACACTTGCCCAAGAAGTAAGACATCCTTCGACTATATACGCACTGCGTTGACAAAATCTCACAGGCGTTTCTTCTTTTCACTGTTGAGACTCTGCGTTTCAAGTCGGCTTCAGTCGTGAAAGTTAACAAATTAGGCACTGTAAGTTGTTCAAGCAAGAGTCCGACTTAAGCTCACTCCCTCTTTAGCTCGTTGCAAGCTTCAAGAACATACGTTCTGAAGCAATAACGGTTCTGCGAGATATCTCTGCTGAGCTGCTCAAGCAGAGTGAGACAGTATCCTCACAAGAGCGTCGTAAAACTCTCATTGACGCATGTGCAGCTCTGACAACACCTCAAGTAAGGGTTGTCAGTACTCTCAACTAATTTGACGGTCTGACCGCACCACAGCTCGACATCGATTTCACTTCAGGTGTCATCAAGAAAGTTGGCGATGCCCGCAAAAAAGTGCTTGAAGGTGTGAGTAAGGGACTAGCCAAAGTATGTTCGGCATATGCCAACTAGTACTTTTGAAGCCCCCTTCTGTTCTGGATTTGTATACATGTCCGATAGTATAGTAATCACACCCCTCCTCTTCAGATGATCGCCGGGAGTAGAAAGAAGACTACAGCTCTAGCTATAGACACTGGACAATTGGAAAATACGGCTTAGTCACAAAATGCATCTCATGGCGTTAGAACAAAAGTCCTGGAGGGTGGTAGATAAGAATCAAGTAGGAATTTTGAAGTGGGAGTCATCAATAGTGCTGAATACGATGCCGCTATCCATGAGTTTGTCGAGGGCATCACTGTTTGAATGTTGAGTATAATGTAGAAGGGTGCGAATCAAGTCAAACCTGATCAATTCCGCGTCACCCTCGGAACCTGTTGCGCGAGCAATGGCTGAGACATGTACACCATCATCACTTTGGGGCTGTGTGCTGATAAACCTGACAATCTTCTGCTGGAGGTTTGGTAAGTCAGAGTATCGATCAGGGGCAGCAGAAGGTCGGGAGTTTGTATAAGCTGAGGGGCCACCTGAGTCCACCGCCATGCCATGTCCGTGGGTGAGGGACTGTAAGCCTTGAGTACGAGAACTAAAAAAAAGGATGTTACTTCACATTGCCCCGGTCCACCATTAATGTTACAGCGATTGTTTCAAGGATATGAAAATAAACTTCATGTGGATCGGTGACGACTCTGATATGGGTAGCGTTGATATATCGTTTGCTATTAAACATCTTCAATGTTCCAGTGACCCGGACATACACCGAGTCACTATAGGCTACATTAGCAATAAAGAAAGACCGAAGATGAAGACTAACTCGATACCATCCCATTTTCCCGAGTCCTCTTCACTCGTAGAGTCCACCCAATGACGTGCTTCAATCTTCCCTGTCGAATCGTCCACCCAGTACACGCGGTTGGTTGTCTGCGACTGACGTCCTACAACCTGGCCTACTACTGTAACCTGTGCAACACATTTAATAAACGAAGAAACACAGGATGGTATCTGATAAAACTACCTGACCAATCTCTTTGCCCTCAATGATCCATTCAGCATCTGCATGAGCTTGTTTAGCTTTAAAGAGTTGCTTCACTGTCAGAGGGCGCAAGGAGTGAGAAGCTTCTTTGTTCTAAAGCACATAACTATCAAAATTGGACCTGATCGCTAACGCATAAGATTCTTACGCGTGTACTTGGGCTCCCGCCAGTACTATACGGCGATCCCCCTTGAACAAACCCTCCACCACCACCAAATGTATCATCTAAAAAGCAGTTAGAGCCACTCTAAAGAGTTTTCAGTAATTTATGGACGTACATTGGTTCATGAGTGTAATGTGAAAAGAAAACACGTGACAGGTGTGACAAGTCGTGGATATTGTCACACCTGATGCTTCCAGTTATCATATATCATAAGCCTACTTGATGCAACACTCTCCCAGTCAGGTAGGTAGAGCAGGCAAAATCTGTTAGCCCCCCGACATCGAAAAATTTCCTCAGCCCTCAGGCGATAATGTCGAGTATTCGCTTCGGCATGTAACAGTTCTACAAGTCCAGAGATCGACACGTGTGCACTCGACGGCCCCATTCAGAATCGATGATAGAGAATTTAAGCATGTGCGCCAGATACGGGACCTCATTGAACGTCGATCTAACGACGACACCCTCAGGTTATACTTCTTGGAAACCTTTGCGGATTTGAAGAAGATGATACAAGAATGTTGTTCACCCTTGATGACGGGACAGGAAGGGTTCGTGTGACAAAATGGAATAAAGATCAGACTTGGGCCTCACAGCTTGAAGTCAAGTATGTGTGTCTTCTAGTCTCTTGGCGGCATGGTGCTGATCGAGTTGTTTATTGAACAGCGCGTTTCCGTATGTTCGTGTCATTGGGAAAGCCAAAGAATACATGGGTCAAAAACAGGTTGAAGCAATTAAGATAGAAATGGCTACCAGTCCATACGAGCCTTACCACCATTTGTTGTATGCTATTCACGATACGCTAGCGTGCCAGCGTGGCCCTCCTGTAAGTTGAAAGAGCTTTTCCCTCGTTTCAACGTTTAATTTAGTATCTCCCACCAGCCTCGGCTAAGATATCAAGGAAATGACCATTTGGAGAACCCTGACATGCCTGAATCCTACTCTTCAACATTGTTGTATGATCTTGAACTTCACCAGTTTGAAAGCGAAGTGCCTCTACCGACGTGGAAGGAACCCCTGCAAGCCCCTTCAAGCCCGATGATTGACAGTGTACATCTAAGCCATAAGGAAGCTGGTCCGTCTAGAGATATACATTCACAAACATGGGAGGAACTTCAACAACCCCTTGCAATTCCGAAGGACGAAGCTATACACCTAGATTATGACGAACCTCGCCAGTCTGGAAGTGAAGTACCTCAGCAACCCCTTTTGAATAATGGTTTGGGCCACTACCCTGCAAGAACACGGTCCTCGTTTATTCAGCGTTTGATCTTCCACGAAATACAGCGTAATGCTGATGAGCGTCCAGATGCGTGGAGAGGTGTGGGGACGTCAACAATCGTTCATGCCATGACGTTGCGTCTTCCAGGGCTTACAAAAGAAGAATTCTGGTTCGTGGTAGCTCAACATATCAGAGGGTGGTCCATTAGTGCTAATAAGCTCATCAGCGATGCCGTTGATACCCTGGTGGAGGAAGGCTACATTTTCAACACAGTCAACGATGAATATTACATGTGCACAAATTTAGACGACCTAAATTAGAATATCTACATCTTTTGATTTCAGTCACTTGAATACCCACTACATTCATGTCAGAGCCATCGTCCAAAGCCATTCAAGTTACATCGACTTGGCTAGGGTTTTCCGAGCTGTCCTACTTGACAATATTGTTAGTTGGGTTTACAGATTGAAACATATTAAGCCTCATGTAATTGCAGCGGTGATTCATACAGCTCTGTCATAGATGTCGACCATGCACTAACACCTACTGCGATCCAACCTTTGGGGGTCCCATTTCCCGGCTATACTTACAATGAAGAATATCTACCCAATTGGGTTGGACATCTAGTGGCCAAGTATTTTCCCCGTTCACGATTTGTTCCAGGAAGGGCCGAACAGGACCGGGCTTACTTAGATCACCCATTACTTGTATATGACTATGCCAAGGGCGGGGACACGATACTGGGCGTTCAGCGTCAGATTGAAAACCAATTTTTACCACATGTCAGTCAACGACCGGCTAGGATGCTAGACAAGTCGCTGTGCAGTAGGGCAAACTATGCAGTAGTTCCATGGGACCGTGCTAACGTCAAACCTGCTAGTAACATGGGTCGGAATTAACGACTGCGCGTAAGTCTTGATGTACATAGTCGAGAAATTCAGAAATTCAGCCCTGATTTTGAATACTACATATTCAGATATTCCAGGGATCACACGTCAAAGCTCGCAAGGTTGTTTGTGTCGCAAGAAAAGCTGTATGAAGCGGGGGCACGTAGCTTCCTTTTTATTGATGTGCCACCTATACATCGAAGTCCTGCATGTAATTATTTCGCCTATTTTAGTCGCTCGATGAGTTAGACTCACATTCTTGTATTCTTTTAGTTCCAGCCAGTTATACGGACACCACCACCTTTGACAACTTCAACAGTGAGCTTGATCATGCCGCCAATATTTTTGCTACGAGGCATCCAGATATCACTGTGTTGTTGTTCTCCTCTTCGGCTACATTCAATCGTCTATTGGACGCTCCAGAAGACCATGGATTCCGTCTCTCTGATCGTCGTAAAGCAGGAGGAGAAATATGGTGCGATGTACTACATCCCACAAGTAGAGTTCATGAATATTTGGCGAAGGATATAGCAGAATTTCTTCAGGCTGTGAAAAGACATGAGGGGTAAAGTCCTTCGAGACCAGCGTTCACTTAAAGTAGTACACTGACCACTCAGTGCTGTACGCGCGTCACGTGACAATTACTTCCGGGGATCTTGTTTCAATGAGTTCGACGTTCAGATTCCTTGTATGATATGCCTCATGGTCTATCGTCAGACTTAGAGCAATATCTCCTTGTTTCTCTTCTCCCTAATTCATGTCATCGTTCATGCGTTCCTGGTACACTTCATGGCTTCCTAGTCTTCCTTCACTCAACTTTACTCTCCCCTCAAGCCTTCAAGGCAAATTCATATCGTTTGTTCTCAAGAGATTGTTGGGGAATCTTCTTAGACCAGGACAGCTCGACTCTCGACAAATCGACTCACAAATTGGCTCTGGTTTTGTTCAAATCAACGACCTTGAGCTAGATAATGAGGCACGCTTCCTCTTGTGAAAGTTGCATTGCTGCCGCTAACGAGTCGCTCGTAGGCAATCAACGCCTTGTTATCCGACCTTCCTATCGTGCTCCATGACGGATACATATCCTCTGTAACTGCTCGTGTGCCATGGCCAAATCCCTTAACCTCCACACTTGGGTTTTCTATCAATTCGCTTCATCTCACCTTCCATCTCCTTCCATCATCGGTCTATGAACCTCCTCATCAGTCCAATATTGCACAGTCTATGGCTTCGGTTGCAGACTCTTTTATACATGAAGAACTGGCTTCTCAAGACCAGGCGACACTCTGGGATTCGTTCCGAGCTGACATCAGCCCTCCAGACCACTCAGGGGACAATCCGACTGTTCCTGGTGGGCTTTCAGATGACCCGTTCCTATTCAACCCAGAGGAAGCATCAAATAATGACATAGACCCTGTTGGAGTGTCCATGTTTGCGACTCTCATTGAAGGGCTACTAGCGAGATTCCAGTTCGATGCCGTGAATACCAAACTGACTCTTGTCCATCCCGGCAATATGAGCATCACTATATCTGTTGACAAGATTCATTATTTCACAAATAATCACGATGCTACGCTTAAACATCCTTCTGATATTAGTCCCCCTACAGGTCAGCAACGGACGTTGTCAGTTACGGGTTTAACCTTTCGCGGACGTAATCTTAATACCGAAACCATAGCATCAGGCGCACGTACACCAACTGCACAGACACCATCCTTTTTTCTACGACCCCAGTATCATCCACCAACTAGTCCACCACCTTTGTCTTCCTCCTCCTCATCTTCATCCTTAGATGAAGAAACGCAAATCGAAATGTCCCAATCGCTCGCCTTCCTACCCCCAAGGAATGGCTCACCTACCAGTACACTCAGTAGTAGCCTGTATCAAAGTGCTATGTCCACTACCCCGGTCAATCTGGGGGATGGGAATTATCACCACAGTCAGAGAGACAGTAGCTCTACATCGATGCCCCCCCCAGAGAACATCAACGCCTCCAAAGTTCAAGGGGAAGCAGCGTCGGAATTATTCATGTCTTTCGGAGAATTTCCCGTTGTGGCCCAAGTTAATACTTCTTCGACTAGTCGTCCTACGACAGCCGTCTCAGGGTCATCATACACAACGCCATCGACCCATCAATATTCAAAAACGGATGAAAAGATATATTTCTCCTTGTCTTTCGGAGTCATAGCCTGTGTATTTCGTCCATGGCACATCCGTGGGTTATCAAGCCTCATTGAAGACCTCAAGCCGACCCTACACGGAGGAGCTGAAACGCAGACAGACTCTGGATGGCAATTGGGAATCAATGTAGAAGCCGCCGCCAAATTCCGTGGACTCATTGTGATAATACCATTAACTCCTTGCGATCTCCCGGCATCCTTCTTTGAATCACCCCTGATACCTCCTCTACTTACCTCAGCCTGCTTTCGCTTGCATCTTGAAGCGATTTCGATGTCTCTTTTATTTGTATCCGTAGAGGACCCCCCTGGGCGCAGACCTATCGAGCTTACAAAGCCGACCACAATTACCGATCCACTAGTATTTGGCATAACTCTTGGGGATATCTCACTTTTTTACCTCCAAGGGACGCCCAATACAACTATCACGCTAAACCACCCACCTATCGCGTCACCAATTGTCATAACGGATTATGGGCTTACTAGTCAGTACCCCAGGGATCATTTCCATCCCTCAAGAGGCACTACCAATCCAAGTCTTCCGACCTTCGAGGCCGTCGATTGGACGGCCGATAGACTCAAAACAAACGGCTTAAAACTAACATCATGGCGCACCAGACCTAGAAATCCGGCTCAAGAAGACCATGTTCACAATTTCAAGCCGTCATCATCAGCTGTTGCTGTCAACTTCAAACAACATCTTAAACCATCTTTACATCGGCGCACAGGAAAACTACCGCTCTATGGAATTGAGGTCACTGTGGTGCCATTGCACATCTTTGTAGATATGGAAATTGTCCTTCAAAGTGAGACTCTAGCTTTTTTGGACGAAGCGTTTGGGGATGAGACAAGTGACGGAGCAACCCAGGTACGTACCGCTCGAAACTATACCCTAGAAGTAGAAACTCCTTTCGCTTCGCCACGGGTACTCGCTGCAGGACAGAAGAACAAGGAAAGACGAAGGTTAGAGGAGCTAGCGATCGAAGATCTCAATTTAGATTTGGACTATGGAATTGAGCCCACAGTCAAAGAAACCGTTCCAGAAAACCAACGGTCTCTACAGGTACGCCGTTACTAAGTGTTCCTGACGCATCGTCTAATGTATCATAGAATAGAGTGGGTCCCTGGCCAAACGTTGAGCTATCTGTCAAGTTTGCCATGATCCGTGTTCAAGTTCGATGCCCGTCACCTCAACTCCGGCGTCCTCAGCGCTCTGGGGTTCTAGTGGCGGATCTCCATGCTATCAAACTTTTTACTACTCCTCGCCCGACAAGAACAAGCGCTAGATTCAAAATGCCTGAATTGACGGAGCAGGCCCAAGTCACTCAGTCAAATTCTGAAGCATTTATTTTGGGAGCTGATTGCGGAAGAGTCATTGTTGCTTGCTCTCCAGCCGAGGATGCTTTAGCGATTTCAATACTTTCAGTAGGGCCCCTCGTGTCAAGTTCTAATACTGAGGAACCTTTGACGCTTCCTCTCTTGCCACAACTCGCAATCACGAAATCCACTCCTAGTGAAGATCCCGCTGTTTTAGCCGTACACCTGGAGTTGCCCTCCATCATTCTTGACGTCTCTAAATCGACCTTCGATTCCTTACAATATTGGGCCGACGATATGACACAGCATATACAAGGGATTACGAACGGAACATTCATAAGAGGTGATGGCCATATGGACACTAAGAGGTCCGGCAGTCGCGATACAAGTTTAATCGGAAGTCGGTTCTTTACGAAATCAAAGAGCGGCAGCGGAAGCGCCATGAGTATAAGTACGGGGAGTTCATCACCTAGGACAGTTATCAAAGCCACCATTTCAGAAAGTACGTTGTTTTGTCACACAGCTTAGAGGTTAATGAAACGCCATTTAAGCCTTTGTAAGAGCAATGGTTCCTCGAGCCAAGTATCAGCAGGACGGCAGGCCCTTCATCGCCCATGCGTCTGATATTAACGTCTCCATCCAAGCCGGTTTGGAAGGAAAGGTAAGTGGTGTTGCTTATGTGCTTGCCGCATGTTGAGATCCTACATTAGAGTGAAACGATTCTCACTCTTGAAGTAATGGACTTATCAGTAGATGATGCAGAGGCACCCAGTGTGGTTCATACTCTTATATCTCTTGCGTCGCCTCGCAGCCTGGTTCGTTCTCAAAGCTTTTCATGAAGTCACACTGTCATCGACTTTACAGGTTATGCCTCTTAAGCCCATGGTAAAACTGCGAATCTCGTCCTCAGTAATTTCAGGGACTACGGCCAAAGAATCAAGAGTTAGATTAAGGGCCTCTGGATTTGTACTTAACATTTTCCCAGATCTCACCTGGACATCAGACCTTCTAGCGTTTGCTAAGTCACCACCTGGGGTGAGTGCGTGAGTTCATTATTTTGACATATATTGACACATTCACAGGCATTTGAGTCTGTTATTCCTAGCGAACGAACACGTGTGTCTCTCGAAGTCAATGACGCGGCAATCCTTGCCTACGCCCCCAACCACCCAGGCGCCATCGTCTCCCAAATCGAAAACCTGGAGTTTGCTACGGACGTTGTTGGAGAATCGCCCGATTTGTCCTTTCGGCTTTCCGCACCTGCTTTAGTTATACTTGCCATAGATGATAGCTCGGGCGAAGTTAACAAAAATATGTCGCACTCTCACCGGGGTGTTGATCTATGGGTTGTAAGTACTTTTCTCGTGTCATCCATCCGATCTAACTAGATACAAAGAACGCAGGCTTTGCTCTTATAGCTGAGATTTCAGATCTATCAATGAGCTTTAGCCATAATGCCGAGCCTCCAGCCACCAGCGTGAGAACATCCCATATAATATCCTATGTCAAAGCTTATAGACAGATTAGGTTTTAATGGACCGCATCCGACTCCGAGTGCACATCTGCGCTGACTCCTTGTCCGCTATCACAGGATTTGTGAGCGACCTTACAGCTGTCTCTGGGTCTCCCGAAGAGAAAAGGTTGGTGATAGGCTATCCTACAGCTACTGGTTATTCCATTCAACTTCTCTTATGAAGGGGTGATGCAAGAAGCCACATTACACCTACTGTTGTTTCGAAGAAGTCTACAGCCCATGCGGGGCTTATGGGTATGCTTGCCATATTTTGGCCTCTTCCACGAATCACGAGCGTTTTGCGTAGCTTCTGTAGATGATCTTGCCTTCAGGAGGATTCCCGAAATTGGTCCCGCCCCAGACATGATCAGCGATGATTTGCCAACGAATATGGATTATTTAGACGAATCATTCGGAGCTGCGGCTGGTTTACGAGAGCTTCGGGATGATGACCTAGACGAATTTCACATTGACGAGTCGGCAGGCGAACAAGCGTATATATCTACGATAGGTGAAGCGGGTGTAGTTTCGAGGTTTGGGGGAGAGACGATCAAGATCTTCCACCATGAGGGTATACAGGTTAAAGAGAACTACTTCAACGATTTGCCACCTGATAACACCAGTTCAGCAGACAGGTAAGTGGCAGACTGGCATTTTTCAGTTTCTTGATTTATGTACTCCTATTGCCCAGACTTGGTGAAACGATGTTTCAACTACGCATACACAACGGTGACATCACACTTTTACTCTACGACGGTTTTGATTGGTCGAAAACTAGGAGGACTATAGAGGAAGAGGTCAAGGAAATGCGACGTCGCTTAGCGAGGATCAGACAGCTTGTAGCCAACGGGCAAGTCCAAGATCCCAGTACGGAAGAAACAAGTACCCTGCTCTTCAATTCTCTATATATTGGCCTAGATCAAGACGTTGACAATCTCGAACCTAGTGCTATCATTGCCGCCATCGATGAAGAACTAAGAGATGACATGGAAACGGCAAGTCAGAGTTCCTGGCAGTCGCTTAAGCCTCCCACATCCGGAAAACCGCAAATCAGGTCCGTGCGTATGCATGGCAAAAGGCTGACGCGCTCCCGTGGCCCAAGCATGGAACTTTGCTTTTCTGGCCTCGAGGCCGAGGTAGATCATTATCTACCACAAGCTTCTCTCGTTTCAAGATCATTGGCTACGGTTCGCGACGTAGAAATCCTCGATCATATCAAAACTTCGACATGGAAGAAGTTCCTAACCGATCTGCGTTCAGATTCTCGAGGCAACATTCGTGAAACGGACTCCAACATGGTCCGCATAGAACTTCGTAGTGTTCGACCTGTTCCAGACCATCCTGTTGAAGAAGCTAGACTACGTGTTAGTATAGCAATCATCTACCAAAACCAACTCATAACCATCCTACTAGGCAAAAATTCTTCCCCTTCGATTGTATGTGGATCAAGACGCCGTCGATTTCCTAAAACGCTTCTTCAGCTTCAAAGACCCTAACGCAGAACAAGCTGTCGGTTCTAATGATAATGAGACATATTTTCGTGAGCACGATTGACTCCTTTTTGAAAGGGCTCACGTTTACTATGGTAATCACAGAGTTGGCTGAGGTGTTTCCTGTTGACCTCAAACTGGACTATAAGCCTCGCCGTGTTGACTATCGAGCATTACGCGAAGGCAGGACCATAGAACTCATGAACTTCTTCCATTTCGACGGAGCCGAGATGACTCTACGGCATATCACCCTAGCTGGTGTCAGTCATTGAGCCTGCCTTTAATGTTGCATACTGATATTCTTTAAAGGTCACAGGATGGCCGCGGTTTTTTGAGCTACTAAACGACCTCTGGACTCCCGATGTCAAAGCCACACAACTCGTAGATGTCATATCAGGTGTTTCACCCATTCGCTCTGTCGTCAACGTTGGATCTGGTGTTGCAGACCTTGTCCTTCTCCCGATCGCCCAATATAAAAAGGACGGGAGAATAGTTCGTGGTGTACAAAAAGGTACCACAGCATTCGTAAAATCTACCGCAGTCGAAGCTATCAAATTAGGTGCCCGCCTGGCTACTGGTACACAGGTCATACTCGAACAAGCCGAGGGCGTTCTTGGGGGACAATTCAATCACCCCATCACTGCAGAACCTATTTTAGGCAGTATGGGAGATGATTTTACACACCTCGCAGCCAACGAAGATGAAGATTCGGCAGAGACGATATCCAAATACGCTCAACAACCTATGAATATCAAGGAGGGAGTCCAGTCAGCATACCAGAGTTTACGAAAGAATTTCAACTCAGCAGCCCAGACAATCCTGGCTGTCCCTATGGAAGTGTATGAACGCTCAGGCGACGAGGTTAGCTAATCCCGCAGGCTACTTGAGGAGACTATTAACGTGCACCGGTTTCCAGGGCCCTGTTCGTTCTGTTATAAGGGCTGTTCCTATTGCAGTCCTCAAACCAATGATCGGAGCAAGTGAGGCAGTCAGCAAGACCCTCCTTGGTCTCCATAACACACTAGATCCTGACATCCGGCATGAGAATGAGGCTAAATACAAGCGGCCCTGAATACTGATTGCATCTCGTGAAAGCCACTTTTTTGCACCGTCTTCCCTATTTCTATGACTTAGAAGCACATCTGTACCGTACCATAATTCGTCAATCTACGAATCCTGAGGGCATAAAATATTGGTAGGAACAGCCGTTGAAGGTCATGAGAATTGGATTTATTGGTTAATCAATATCCATTCCCATTGACCGACCTTCTCCTTGAATCAATGCGCTCCTGGATGTAGCAGGAACTTTGATCTTTTCCTGGACCCTCGTAGATTTTGGTGACTCGTATGCAATTGGCTCATGTAGCTTGATGGATGTTTTTGCAGTATCCATTGTTTTTCTGCGATGCGCCCTTTGCTTCTCTCGACTGATCGCCATCCTAGAGCGAATTTAACAGGCTGCACAGCGCGCACTGGTAGTAGTTGGATTTACCTGTTCTTGAAAAAGGCGCGCTCCCTGCGACTTTTAATCTCTCCTATCCGTTTCATAGCCTTGATTGTCGTATTAACAAGGTCGCGATCGTAACGAACGGGTACATTCCTCCTTTTCTCGAAGTCGATGGTTGAGTCCTGAAGCCATTATTAGATATATTTGTGGCTGAGGTATCGATGCAATCACTATCGTCATCTCTTTACCCGCGGCTTTCCTGAAAGCCTTTGTCCACCTTACTTTACGGGGATTTCGCTTCATCCTAGAAGGTCCATTATGAACATGGTTTACAGAGAGTCAGGCAAAGCTGAGCATACTTGAAATTTTTATGACACCTAAAGTTCTAAGTCAGACGTGCCGAAAGCAAAACCACGATAGAAAGCTTCGTACTTGGACGTGCAGAATCTGAAGACTTTCGAGTCGTTTCTAACGAATGCAGAACCTAGACAGTATCAGAAGAGGAGTTGTCAACTGGATAAATCTACATACCATGACCGGGGTATACATTTGTTGAACAAAAGTAGCATTTTTCGATACGCATGGTTAAACACAAGATTGTAACTTATTTTTTTACAAATATATCAAGGGCCGTGGGAACAGTAACGCCTCCCTAATAACTTATAAGTCACTGGTACTTGGCGTGGAAGCGGCTGATACTCCGTTGTTCGCATTGCTTGGAAACAATAGTCTGGCCTTGCTATTTCAAACTGGGGACTGGTGACCTTTCAATCCAGAGGTCGAATTGTCTTCCTTGCTCATTAGGCTCAACCTAGCAATAGCTTCGGACTGTTAGCAGTTCGCGAATATGGCTACTCGTGCTGTTCGAGTATCATTATAAATGCCTCCTGTTAAGATGAAGAGGCCTATCGTTTTAAAACGCTGCTCATTTATCAATAATGGGGGCGTTGTCTCGTTTTCATTGGAGTGGCTGCCAGAGAAGCTACTGGTGAAGGTCAGCAGTTGTCAAGATAGATTCTGTGAACTTTCTGATCGCACGGCAGTAACCTTACTATCGTCCTCGTGCAAACCACTCTGCAGGTAAGATTCAAGCGATGAAAGAATGAATTTCATGCAAACGACACCAGGTGTGATAATGGCTGATGCGAGAGTCTCCACAGAACGATATGAAGTTGACTTACAATTTCTCGCCATACTGACTCGATCGTTCGCGTCAATGCATGTCATAGGCAATGAAAGAGCAAATCAAGTGATATCAAGGTGGACGTCGACTGTGGTTGATGGCTGCCCAAGCATCTCTTAATTTAGACGTAGCAAGGTACATGGAGATGTCGGGATGGTCTAGTGGCCACGACGAGCTACCTGTAGGCATTCTTCCTCCAGTCCATCGACCCAAATAACTTCAACTCCGGCCTCTTGCAGCTTAGAAACTCCCTCGCATTTTACGAAGTCGTCGGGCTCCCCAACCCCGATAAAACAGCGATTCACCTTAGCTTTGATCAGCGCGTCTGCGCACGGTGGCAACCCTGATGTACGAACAGAGCAAGGCTCTAATGTTGTGTAAACGTCCACACAAGCCAGGATAGACTCTAAGTTAGGTGGGGGGGAGGGGAACATCGTCAGAAGATCAGGATAGGAAAGTGCCTGAGCCTTAGATAGTGCATTAGCCTCGGCATGTGTGTTTCCAGGGAACTCTCTAGAATATCCTGAAGCCAAGACCACAGGATCATCTGACTCTAACGGCCATCGAGCGACAAGTATGCAGCCTACACAAAAGGCGGTTGATGTTGGTACACACTTTTCGGCTTCTGCGAGCGCGAGGCGAAGGAAACGAATATGTTCAGCTAGGAAGCTAAGAAGATTAGGATTATACGATGAAAGGATAGTTCGGATACTGACCAGTTTCAGATGAGGCCATGGTAGCTGGTATTATGAAGGGGGGTTAGTCTACGACGTTACAGAACATGGCTTACGTACACAAGTCTAAACTTCGGCTGTCTCGTTGAACAAGTGCTAGCAATTTTGCTTATTGACAATGTCTTCTCCTGCCCTCGACGAGATGATTGTCTCACAGCAGGTAGAAACGGATGATCGTATGCAAGACGTTGCCGAGGACGAGGGCGATGTAGAGGCTGAAGAGGCTGAGGAAGAAGGTGAAGCTGTTGCACCTAACCTCACGGATGATAGCTCTGAAGAGGGCGAGGAAGACGAGGAAGAGGCAAGACGGATCAGGGAGGGTTTTATTGTGGACGAGGACGAAGATGAAGAGGACGAAGAGGATGAGGAGGAGGAAAGACGACAACGGCGCAAAAGGCGCAAAAAGCACCACCGCAAACGTGAGTGTAGATATTCGACTTTGATCGTGAGCTTGGCTGAAGGCCTTTGATAGGTGATGAGGAAGGCTTAGAGGACGAGGACCTGGAACTTCTAGAGGAGAACACAGGGGCCTCCTTCAAAAAAAATCGTCGCTTGACTCGTCTTCGCCGTGGGCGAGACTCAGAATCCCCTGCCGCGACCTCATCGAAGCGGAAAGCGGTAGTCGAATCCTCTGATGATGACCTCGATAATGACGATGGTCTTCCACAAATTCAAGACATTCAAAGGATTTGGGACGATGATCGTCGTGCAGACGAGGATGATGATGATGTCGACATGGACATGGATGATTTCATCGAATATGATGAAGAAGACGAAGGAGGGGCAGCCATGGACGAAGAAGCGCGCGAAGAGCGTAGACGAGAAAAGAAGCAGGAGCAACAGCGACGCAAGAAAGCTCGTGGTATTCGTCCAGAGTTAGCAGGGATTGACGCCAAGTAAGTTGTGCCATAGTCTCCCCTTTCGGATACGAGCTGACTATCTCAAGCGCTTGGGATGAGATTCACGATGTCTTCGGAAATGGTCATGAATATGATTGGGCTTTAGAAGGGGATGAGGAAATTCAGTATGATGAGGAAAACATCAAGCCCGAAATGAAATATCAGGATGCACGTCTAACTATTTCCAGGTGAATGTACAACTGATCTTGTCCTCCAGGTATTCGAGCCTTCCGAAATTAGGAAAAGGTTACTCACCGAGGATGATGACCTTATTCGTGCACAAGACATTCCGGAACGCATGCAACTCGCCACCTCATCCCTTTCCCCGCTATCTAGTTTATCGTTACATACCCAATTGACAGAACAGGACCTTGGAGGTGCCGCCATGTGGGTAACTCAGCGTCTATCTGCGCGTAAAAATCGCGACTTCTTCAGCCCCGAAGGTCAATATCAACACCTTAAAGGTGCCCTGGTGATGTCTGTTACATTTGCTCTCCGCTATATTTTTGTCGAAGAATTCGAGGTCCCATATATATGGACACACAAGCGCGATTACATACGCCACTTCGACGTGAACGATATTCGAGCGCGTCAAGAACTGCTGAGTCTCAGCGAATTATGGCGTATCTCTGCTCTTGGTCAGAAGTATCGGTCGATGATTGAGCGACGGAGGGCCATGACAACATTGTTCGAGAAGTTGAAAGTCAAGGACTCGTATTTTGAAGAGGAAATCCTACCCCAGGTTGACAGCGTTGAGGTTATTGCGGACTGTACCGAATGGTTATCCATGAAGTACAAACATCAGCGGCAGTTGGAAGATGATTTCCAATTCCACGATGACGAGGATATGGAGGTAGTTAAAAAACGAAAAATGCCCAGTCGAATATCTGCCTACGAGATTTTGAAGAAGAGTGTGGTCTCCAGATTAGTCGAGGTTCGTGGCTGGGGAATACTAAATATGAAACTGACAGCTTAACCTTCTCAAGGGTTTTGGCATACAACCTCACCAGGTTGTCCTCAACTTTATGGCCTCTAACCATGTCCATTTTGTCGATGATCAAGACCTCAACCCGGTTGTTTTTGCAGAACAATTTTCAGACCCGGATCCTTCAAAAGCACAACCTGCTGAGGAACTCCTCCGTCGCGCACGATTAATTTTAGCTACAGAGCTTGGCAAAGACCCCTTACTCAGAAACCGAATCCGAAAGTTATTCCAGGAAGAGGCGCGGATCAGCGTAGAACCTACCGAGCGGGGCATTACAAAAATTGATGAACATCATCTATATTTTGTGCGTATACTTGTGACCATTGTCGTATACTTATCAGTCGCTGACTGGCGTCTTGATGCAGAATTTCAAGTACCTGCATAAAAAGGGCATACAAGACATGTTGGATTCACCCCAGTTCCTAAATATCCTTGCTGCAGAAACGGAGCATCTGGTGACTGTTTTGATTGAATTGCCAGATGAAATCAAAGCAGACTTCGAAAGAGGGTTAAATGATGCTTTTTCCTCAGACAGTTTCAGCGACGCTGCTAGGGCATGGAACGAGGAACGCTCACGCGTTGTACATGAGGTCCTCGAACAATTTCTCATCCCTGCCGGCGTAAAGTGGACCCGGGAATTTATAAGAGAGGAAGTAGAGGATTCTTTGGCCATTACCTGTGCTGGCTACCTACGTAAAGTAGGGGATTTTGGTCTTCAAAAATGCTTGTTGGTTGACCTGCTTGATAGCGTATTGATGTTGCACCCTACTGTACTGGAGATATGGTCCCCGGTGAAGCCGCATCTGTTCTTGCAGTGTCCTGGGGCAAAGGTGATCCCCACAAGGATGCCATCACCCTCGTTTTCGTTGATGAAGAGGGTCGTATGCGTGAGCATACTAAAGTTGATAACCTCATTGACCAAGAAACTGTAGAAGAATTCTTGGACATTCTTCGCCGTAGAAAACCCAGCGTAATTGTAGTGGGAGGCTTCAGCGTCGCTACGTTCAAACTGTCACAACTGGTGAGGCAGCGCATCGGAAAATCCAGTGTTCCGCAAGAGGGAGAGAGCACCTGGGGAAACCCGGCGCCCGACCAGGAAACTTTTGACATCCCCGTCACATATGTATATGACGATGTAGCCAGACTCTACCAACACAGCAAACGTGCCAGCGACGAATTCAGCGCATTATCACCAACTGCCAAGTACTGTGTTGGACTCGCTCGATATATGCAAAGTCCTCTCAATGAGTTTGCAGCTCTAGGCTCGGACATCGCAGCCATCACGTTTGAAGACGACGACCAACACCTAGTAAACGCTCTTCTCATTGACCAGTGTTTAGGCTTACGCTTTTCCGCTCTTTTAGATCCCCAGGGAAAAGCTTTTAGCAGCATTTGAGCGAACTCTGGTTGATGTCACAAATAAAGTTGGGGTCGATATCAACCGTGCTGTTGCTGATTCCTACTACCAACATCTGTTACCTTTTGTCTGTGGTCTTGGGCCAAGGAAGGCCCAAGCCCTGGTTAAAAAGATAGGGTCTTTAGTAAAATTTGTCACTTCCTCTTTGCTTTACTTTTCTCATATCTACCCAGGGAGGCAACCTTGTCAACCGCGACCAGTTCATCAAGGGTAGCCTCTTGACAACCAAGATTTTCCTTAATGCTGCAAGTTTCCTCCGCATCTCACAAGATGCTGATTCCAAACCTCCCAAAAATCGGCATGATGATGAAATGGCCCCGGACCCACTGGACAATACACGTATTCATCCCGAGGATTATGAATTGGCACGAAAGATGGCGACAGATGCACTTGAGCTTGATGAAGAAGACGTCCACGATGAGCATCCATCTCATGTTGTTTCCCTCATCATCCAAGACAAGGACAATGAAAAGAAACTCTCGGAGCTCAATTTAGACGAATTCGCAATCAGTCTTTATGAAGCGAACCGCGACCAAAAAAGGCACACGCTGAATGTCATTCGAGACGAACTCGTGAAACCTTTTGCTGAGCTCCGAGAAAGCTTCCGTCCGCCAACATCTTGGGACGTAGTGACCATGCTCAGCGGCGAGACTCAACACACGCTGAGGACAGGCCTCATCGTTTCTGTTCTTGTTGTTCGCACAAAGAATAACTTTGTCTCGGTTCGCCTCGATTCTGGTTTGGAGGGTATCATCAGCTCCGACTTTGTCGCCGATCACCCCCAGGCGAATGTGGGGGAAGCTGTTTCCAAAGGCCAAACCTTGCCTGCTGTGGTTATCCGCTTCAGATTCAATGTAGAGCTAGATCAGTTTCTAGTTGAACTGTCTTCCCGACCCACCGATTTGAGCATTGGCGACTCTGCGTTCAGGCGTGTAGAGCATGACAAGAGTTGGGATCAAACTCGTTACGAGAAGGATCTCGAAGTACTAGCCAGGAAAAAGAGGGCAGAAGTTGGTGGAACTCGCCGAGTCATCAAGCACCCCAATTTCCATAACTTCAACACGTCACAAGCGGAGGCATATCTAGAAAAACAGCAACGTGGTGATGTTGTCATTAGGCCATCTTCAAAAGGTGTCAACCATTTGGCTGTGACTTGGAAAGTTGACGATAAGCTATACCAACATATTGGCACGTCTATTTTTATCACCCTTTTACACCACCTGATTTCACCTTTCTAGATGTGACTGAGCCTAATGCCGACCCAACTGGCCAGAGTACTGGTCTCCTTATCGTGGACAGCTCACATCGCTATGCCGATTTGGACGAACTTATCGTTAATCACGTGCAAGCAATGGCTCGCAGATGCGAAGAGTTAATGGCACATGAGAAATTCAAACACGGCCCTGAGCATGAATTACGTGCGACAATTAGTTTCTCAGCCTTCAATAAGCCGTACAACTTTTTTATAGACCTTTTCCTCAAAAACTTCCTTGCCGCCAACCCTGCAAAGAGTATGTATGGTTTTACGCTCAATCGAAAGCGACCTGGCCATTTCAACTTATGCTTTCTGGCCAACAAAACTTCGGCTGTCCAAACCTGGGTGTGTAGTGATATTTACTGTTCCTTCAAACATGTTAAGTTATTCTTTTCAGCCCGTAAGGGTTGCCCCAGAAGCATACTATCTGTTCGATGCTGCCGCTGTAGGCGTACCTGAACTTTGCGATGCCTTCAAAGTCCGGTTAGTAACGGCTTATTATTCTTACCTATCGAACAACGTCCCAACTGGGTTTCCTTAGGCATCTCCATGAATCTCAGAACATTGCAAACGCAAATGCAATAGCTGGTAACAAGACTCCGTTTGTTGCGGGCACTCGCACACCAGCACGACCTCAAACTGGAGGTGCGACGCCAGGGAGAATGTCTGTCCACCAGGTTGGAAAAACACCAAACCCATACGGCGGTACTACACCCTATAATGGTCCACCTTCTCAGAGCTCTTACGCGACTTCAAGCCAAGTGGGCTATGCGCCACCTCGCACGCCTTATGGCTATCAAACACCCTCAAATCGGCCACCCAACTTTCAGCCGCCTCCAGGTATGAACCCTGCTCGAGCCGCCATGCTACAACAAAATGCTGGAACATCAGGTTGGGGCCAGAGCACTGGCTGGTCATAGCATCTATCGTACCTATTCACAATGTAAAATATTGTATTTTCTCCGTAATCTCTAAGACCTACGTATTAAAACTTGAGCCTTACCCACCTCACTTGACTCTCTCAAGCGCTTAAGTGTTCATTATGATCGCTTAATGTCATGTACAAAGACCGTCCTTGTTGAGTCGCCGTGCCAGCCCCTGTTGCTACTTGCGCTCACTAGAAACCTGGCACCAGGGTCTACAACTATGGAAAACGTAACTTTGGGAGTAAGAGATAACACAAATTTTACTTACGCATTTGCGATACGTAGCCCCCGTGATGGCCTGGGATGATTTTGAACTGAACCCCACTTTTCGCTTTCCCAAAGGAATCTGGTTCCCCAGCTTCCGCAACGTTCCAAAGTCGAAGATTATCAATAGAAGCGCTGTTATTTTTATGAGACGAGAACGTCGGAACACCATTCGTCTGTCATACCATGCAATATGTCGACAATCCGGGAATGCCACAACACACGACACAACCCCTGAACTGAGAGGGTTTCGTAACGTCTTCAAAAGCCTTGGCGTATTACTTGGACCAGATCTCCCAAGCTGTCGAACGTCCCAGACATCCACAGCTCCGTTACGCCTTCCCGCGTATATTTGTCCCCCATCAGCGGACCAGCATGCCTATGCAGACCATATGAGAATGCTGTAATGCTTAATTAATAAGTATGCCTAATTACAGAGAGACACCATGGTGGGGTCTTTTCACTCATCCAGAGTCTTCCTACCCCCGTACCAAGGCTCTGTACTCTTTTATCCCAGAGGATGACCTGTCCATCGATGGATGCGGTCATTATGAGATCAGGAGAATAGTTGGAGTAACTGGCGGCGTCCAAAAGTGGGGGGGCATTTTTTGGAGGGGGTATTTGGCCTAGGGTTAACTTCGGGACGCTTGGTTGCATTTGCTGGGCAGTCGATGGAGCCGGATCATTAGACATGCCCGGCTGAAGATTCTCTGGTGCCTCCAGTTCGCCGTCAAATAGAGGGTCGTATGAGGCCTCTGATTTGGCGTCTGATTCAGGAGGCTCCACTACGGAAACATCCTCGGACAAAGCAGCTGGATCACTGCTTAATGCTACGCCGCCCTCTGAAGTATCAGTTTGTGCAGTCACCGGTTCCAATGATTGGGTTGTTTCAACATCTCTCCGAGTGACGACTGGAGATACGCTTTCAGAGTACCCTGAAGTTAAGGGACGAATAGCTATTGTCGCCAGCTGGGCACCATGTGCGGTAAGAGTTCTTACCCGCTGGCCATTGTTGAGGTCCCATTGCTAGATGGAAACCATAGTGAGCACGATTATTATATGGTCCGATGTTACCTACAATTGCTTCGCCATCCCATCCTGCACTGTAAAACCCCTTTTCTTCGTGGTCCATGCAAAGAGATGAGACAGGGCCGCGATGCCCTGACATACCATGTATGAGTCGTCCCGGTTCATGTCGTGTCGTGAAGAGGTTGATATGCCCAGACTGGTTATGTATCATATGGGTGGGTAAATTTTTCCAAAATTTAAGCTACATACATCGCTTCCAGCAAGGGCCCAGAGTGCATCTGAATGCATCGTAAGGCTATACACGGGAGATGGTAAAGGGAGCTCCTCAACCATGCTAGGTATCCCGGTAGGTTTCAAAGTATCACGAAAAGCTGGGTTCTCCCACCAGCACCGTAGTTGTCCTGATTTGAGGATGCCTTCCACTACACCAGAGTGGTGACGTTGTGGCGCTGTTAAGAAGAGCTTACCATTCACGGCAGCAAATATGTCATAGTCGCGAATGTACCCATCGTCTGATCCAGTCAAAAGATGAGTCATACACAGAGAAGAAGCTAGAGCATGAGTTGGAACAGGGTGTGGAATTGCACACACGGCTTCCACAGTATAAGAGCTTGATGGGGCGTCGCTACCTATGGTTGCTCTCAGAGCCTTTTTCCGACGGTAGGCGGGTGATAACGAGCGTTTATGCTTCAAATGTAGTACTCGGAGAAAGTTATCATCCATAAGTAATAATGATTCATATCTGGAAGCTACCTTCAGACTGGATGGCCGGTTCTGTGGGAGGGGTGGCTTCCCTACTAGGACTCATATCAGTGGGCTCTAATATTGTTCCTTTGAGCATCTCAGAGTCATCGTTGCCTTCGTCATCTTCAGACTCTGAGCTGTCTTCGGAATCCTCTGATGCTGATTCCTGGATAATGTCATTGACTGAGTAAGTAGATTCTGCAAGTGCACGAACGTCATCGCCATCGTCCGTAGCATCTTCAGGTCCTAAATCGACAGGTTCGTCATCACCTTCTACCTCAGGGTCGTCCTCTCCGTCGAAATCAAGTTCCTCGAGTGTTTCGTCCTCGGAGTCGCTGAGAGGCATGGGATCAAGTAACAAGTGGACACGCCACCGTTGTTCTTCGCACGATCGCGACCTGTACCAAACGTCAACGAGGCCATGGTTTTAGCAGACTTGGGCCGCAAACTCAATGCCGCCCTCTCGTCGCTCAACAGAGCACCCATCATCGACGAGAAAGTTGGTTATTGACACGTATAAACCTGCCCTCATATATTCATCGCTGTTCACAAGGTCCTCGATGCGACACTCAAGGAAATCACAGCTGCGTTATTGGAATCGGATGTCAATATCAAACTTGTAGCGTCACTCAGACAGAAAGTCAAGACGAAAGTGAAGGCTTCCTTGGAAGCAAGCTTAGCGGACAAGAGCAGAGAAAATAGCCGGAGGAATATCATTCAGAAGGTTATTAGTAGTATAGTTTATCTTGATTCCTCGTTGACGACTAATGCGATTTTTCAGGCGGTCTTTGACGAACTAGTAAACCTTGTTGACCCAGGTGTAGAATCTTACAAGCCTAAGAAGGGCCAGCCCAACGTTATCATGGCGGTCGGCTTACAGGTACGCTTATACATAACCAAAATTTGGTATCTATGGTGTAAATCATCCTGTCAGGGAAATGGTAAAACTACAACGTGTACGAAGCTAGCTGTTCACTACCAAAAACGAGGTTTCAAATCAGCCATTGTCTGTGCCGATACCTTTCGTGCTGGCGCCTTCGACCAAACACGGCAGTCCGCAACCAAGGCAAAAGTTGCGTACTTTGGCTCATACACAGAAACGGATCCTGTTACTATCGCAGCCCAAGGGGTTGCCAAATTTAAGAAGGAACGCTTCGATGTTATCATTGTCGATACGTCTGGTAGACATAAACAGGAGTCAGAACTTTTCGAAGAGATGGTACAAATCGGGGAGGCGGTTAGCCCGAACATGACTGTTCTAGTCCTGGATGCTAGCATCGGTATGTTGACAATCATGGAGATGCGCCCACTACCGGATGAGGAATTCAAAGACTGTGGTTTACAGGTCAGGCTGCTGAGGCGCAGAGTCGTGCATTCAAGGAAAGTGCGAATTTTGGTGCCATCATCGTTACAAAGATGGACGGCCATGCAAAAGGGGGAGGTGCAATATCCGCGTAGGCATCAGCTGTTGTCATGGACAGCTGTATTATGACTTAAACTAACTAGGGTTGCCGCTACCAAAACCCCAATCATATTCTTGGGCGTTGGAGAACATCTTCATGACCTTGATCGATTTTCGCCACAGCCATTTATTTCTAAGCTTCTGGGATTAGGCGATGTGCAAGGATTGGTAGAGCATATGCAGGACATCGCAACACAAAACCCGGATAAGCAAAAAGAGATGGCGAAGAAGCTTGAGGAAGGCAAACTGAGTATTCGCGACTGGCGGGATCAAATATCTAACGTCATGAACATGTAAGTCTACGGCACTTGTGAGACCGACTCGTAACTGGACCGTCTACGATTTAGGGGACCGATCAGTAAAATCGCTTCCATGATACCTGGGCTTCCACAAGACCTTCTCCAGGGCTCTGATGAAGAGGGGTCTATGCGGATGAAGCGTATGATCTTCATCACAGACAGTATGACTGCCACAGAACTTGATTCAGATGGCTCGCCGTTTATGGAGACTGGCAAAGATGGAAAACCAACTGATCTTACTTGGAGGGTGATCCGAGTTGCACGGGGCAGTGGTACGAGTGTGAGAGAAGTCGAAGAGCTGTTGTGCCAATACCGGATGATGGCTAACATGGCAAAGCAAGCTGGAGGAAAGAACGGATGGTGTGTAAAACGGCGGTCAAATATCTACGTCTATTGATGACGGGTTTGCAGGCTATCAGCTATCCAGAAAATGCAGGCCGCTGCTGGTGGGAAAGGTCGTGGAGCTAACGGCATGCCTACGCCTGCGCAAATACAAGCTATGCAGGTATGTTTAATTAGTTACTAAACAGACTCCCCGATGCCAATTCAACTACAGCGTGCACTTCCGCCTGGCATGCTTCAGCAAATGCAGCGGCAAATAAGAAGTGGTGGTGGGATGCAGGAAATGATGAAAGCTATGATGCAGGGACAAGGAGGAGACCAGCTGGATATGGAAGAGATGCAACGTCAGTCCAGTTATTGATCTCCAGGTTTGGTTATTAATTGAGGTTTCATAGGTATGATGGCTTCCATGGGTAATGGCCTTGGCGGTTTAGGGGGTCTTGGAGGCCTGGGTGGTGCTGGTATGCCAGGTATGGCAGACATGATGAAGATGATGGGGATGGGTGGTGGCCGATGAATACTGCACATCCTCGGTTGTAATCTCTATACGCATTCAATTTACAATATTTAGCATGGCTGTATATTACTTGTTAACTTGGAGAGGTGTTCGTTATGAATGATGGTCACTCGGCGTTCTTTCGCTCCTTCTTCCAATGCCTTTTCTTCATAGACGCTGCGCTCTTATTGCCAAAAATAAAAGACGACGTATGTTTGTCCGCGCCGGTTTTTTTTGACACCAGGGAAGAGCTGCCGAAGATGATCTAAAATGAAACATGTAGGGTGAGCGCTTTCCTGAAACTTGAATACGCGGTTGCCTACCGCCCACAGACCCCATAAGCCGATCGTGATGGAGCCTGCGAAAACTACGGAGGCCAAGGGACCGACGTTTTTGGTATTGAAGGAGAGGAATGCCGTTAGGTTTGCAGCTACGGAGAGAGGGGCAATTAGGGGGTGGGTGGTGGGTGAAGAGGTGTTCAATTCATTTAAGTCTGATGAAGGAGTCTGTTTCGAGAAGATTAAGGATTTGTGGGTACGTAGCGTAGCGTCGACGCGTGGGCTCACATTGAGTATGAGTGCGACGGCTATCGCGGTGAGACAGATGCCAAGCTGCAAGGCCAGAAATGACTCTAATGGAGTGAGAGCTGTTCGTTGTTCTACAGGTTGTGAAACGAAGAGAATAAAGCTAGGAAAGAAGACGAGACAAGAGGCGAGAGCAAGTAACCTTGATAGGGATATGATTCAGTATGTGACTATGTATGTATACCATGGCGCAACTCGAGGCTTACATTGCCGCAGCTGCATAAGCCCATGTAGAGATGGCATTGCTGCTCGAGTCCTGGGGCGGTAATTCAGGCTTTGAGGACAAGTCCTTTAACTCGATTGATTCGTTCATGAGTTGACAGAGTACACAAGTAGTTATTCGACTGCGACCCTGACGGATGATGAGTGAAATTCTCACACCGGTTGCTTGCTGCATCTCGTTCTCATGACATTTCTCAATTTACTCTGACGTGACTGACAGACTTATCGACAACAGGAGCTTCTAACGTATTCTAGACGAGAACAAGGCCCTCAAGGCCTGGACGGACGTGATGCAAGCTTTTACAGCATACTATTACTTAGCTTTATGTCCACTGACCCCCTCGCGGCCGACGTCTCGTATCTGGGAGATGATGACTCTGAGTTCTTCAAAACGGTTCATGGTAGATATTTGAATACCATCAATACCAGATATATGCTTCCCGTCGATCGTGAGGAAGTACAGGTCATTCCTCCGACATATCCGTTCTCTTCTGTCACTAACTTTTTTTTTTCTTTTTTTTTTTGGGTACAACACAGCGCTCAGAGCTTCACCATCGACTGTTACAATTTGTTTTTGGTGGAAAGAATTACCTTGGACCCGTCAAGCAGGCGCTGCAATTTGGCCAACCTCGCAAGAGTATGAGTCCTTTTTCCCGTGATGCCGGTCTAATCATTGAAATACCTTTAGTACTTGACCTTGGTACGGGGGGCGGTTTTTGGTCAGCCTATGACAATCATTTGCTTCTTGCGCTGAGAATGACATTTGTATGTAGGGCAATTAGCATGGCAGATGACTTTCCCCGAGCAGAGGTGATAGGTGTCGATCTCGCGCCCATACAGCCGAGGTAAGCGGATGTCATCTCCAGCCCAAATGCGATCCCAGACCATCTGTAATTCTTCAGGACCGTTCCGCCCAACTGCACGTAGGTCACATCAATTATCAACTGGTCTGAAAGCGGATGCCAACCCTTTGGAACCTTGTCAGGTTTGAGCTGTGTGATTTAGACCAATGGAACATCCCTTACCCTGACAATCATTTTGATTTCATTCATGCACGATCTATGCACACTGGAGTATGTTCATGATTCCTTTTTGTATCGAGGAACCGGCGACTAACACTATCAGATACGTAACTATCCTAGGTTTATTGAGGAAATCGCTCGTCTACTTCGTCCAGGTGGTCTCGTTCTCATCATAGAACCTAGCTTGCTGCCAATGGCACACGACAAATCAGTAACAGAGCATTCCAACGGGCCTGGACTTGATGGCTGGTTTACGTTATGGGAAACCTACCGAGCCTGTCTTAAGCTTCGAGATATAGACACAACAGTCCCACAGTCCTTAGGAGAGCTCTTAACCCTTAATAAGGCGTTTGAAAAGGTTGTCGTAAAAGACACCAATATCCCTGTTGGGTTTTGGCCGAGTGGTGATGTTCTCTCACCTTGTTAATTGCTTCCAGGCTGCTGACTATCCCTGTGACAGATTCCCATTTACTTACTATTGGACAACTACAGTGGATGGATTATGACATATTTCTTCCGGCATTGAAGCCCTTTTTCTTATCTTCTGGGATTTCAGAAGCATCAACCGAGCGTATTATTGCCAATGCCCAGCATGACCTCTATTATCCTTCGCAATCTACCTCAACACAACTTCACATTGTGTATGCTTCAAAGTGTCTGTGATTGAATTTCAATCAAATGCGTTGTATCAATAGCATATACCTTGTTTCTTCGTGTCACACTCTTGTAATATATATACCAACATTCCCTTTGATACTGCTCATGCTCCTGCAAGTTGAGGCCATTGACTTTCATTCGTAAAGCATATAACCAGTAACGAGCCCCAGATTCTACGCAAGGGATAGTACGAAGAACAAGATAAGCAGCTTCAGATTACTACTGTTTATACTCGCTTAAAACCGCAAGTGCCTCATTGACCTTGTTTTTCAGAGCGTCCCCATTGTTCAAAAGTAGAACAAGGTCAGCGTTGTCCATTTCTAGAAGCATGCCAGTGATCTTCCCGGCCAGTTCGGGCTGTTCACTACGTACGGTGTAATAAGCAACACAGCATTGCTAGGAGGTAAGGGCATACGTACGGTGCAATTTTTAAGTAGATGGCTTCGCCCAGCATCTGCTTTTGCTCCATCGGTGTCGCTGTAGCGAGCTGCTCGGCAGCTAATGAAGGGATCTCTGGGGCAGGCACCGTTGATGCCGGAGAAGCGGCAGGAACGTTAGAAGCCTCCGGTTGAGAAGGTGCGCGTATGGTAGATGCAGGGGGGTTACTCTGAGGGCCAGGAACGTGTTGAGCAGGGGGAGCATTAGCTCTTGGGACAGGGGCATTCGTGACGGTATTGTCAGCTGTACGAGCGACAGGAGGTCGAGGCGGCCCACGTGGCGGATAGCTGGACATAGGGTAGTTTTGAGGTATTCCCTGTGGATAGCCTGGAACGGGCATACCGCCAGGGGGATACCGTGGAGCTCCGCGAGGGGGCATGATACCGGGTTGACCATAGCCCATCATTCCGCGGCCTTGAGGAGGAAAGCCGGGGCCCGGAGGTGGATAGTACATTGGACCGTTGAGGTAACCACCTGGGATGCCAGCTGCCGCAGCTTGCTGAGCGCGTATTTGATTACGTTGCACGATCTGGCTCTCCAGTTGCTGCCTGCGAACTTCACGGCGCTGAGCCAGAGAGACGTAGAGAGGCTTCGAGCCCAACATCTTGTTATTCATCTCCGCGACAGCCTTTGTTGCCTCATCAGGGGAAGAGAAACAAACAAAACCGAATCCCTTCGAAACACCTTTATCGTCCCGCATGATCTTGCAGCTTGTGACGGCTCCGAAGGGCTCAAACTCTGTGCGGAGTTTATCGTCGTCGACGTCGTCCTCAAGATTTTTGATGTACAGATTAACTCCTTGATATTTGTTCAGCTTCTCTATTTTGGCCTGCTCGTAGGACTTGCGCAGTTCTTCTTCGCGCTCAGCCTTTTTCTGAGCACGAGCGACGAAAAGTTTTTTGCCGTGATACTCGAAGTCGTGAAGTTCATCTACTGCCCTTTGCGCGTCCTCGTGGTTCTCGTAATTCACAAAACCAAAACCCTTGTTCTTACCCTCATCGTCGAGAGTGATGAGAGCAGATGTGACAGGGCCGTACTTACTGAACAGCTTCTCGAACTCTTCCTGGGTCACCTCTGTATCAAGATTTTTGATGTAAAGGTTCGTGAACTGAGCCTTGATTTCATCAAGCTTGGATTGACGCTCCTGATGGAAAGGGGGTTTAGAAACTGTATAATGACACACAGCCTGGATACTGACTTTGCGGGAGATATGCGAGCCTACATAAACCTTCTTATCGTTTAATAGCATGCCATTGACGGCTTTGATAGCATGGTCAGCGGCCTCAGCTGTTTCGTAATGTACGAAGCCATAGCCCTTGGATTGACCCTGCTCATCTGTGGCAACCTTGCAAGACAGTACATTCCCAAACGCAGCGAAGGTATCATGTAGAGCCTAGAAAGATAGTATAAATTCAATGAACAAGAGGGGGGTAATGGTGGAGAACCTTGTTGTCGATAGCCTCATCTAAATTTTTGATAAATATATTCCCTTGACCAGTCTTGCGAAGGGCGGGGTCACGCTGAGACCACATGATCCGGCTGAGAAGATTGAAATGAGTCTAAGGGAATGAAATGATTGGAGGAAGCACACCATGCACGGTTCTTAATGAGCGAATAGTTGAGCTGCTCGAGAGCACGTTCCCCTAGCTGACGTGTCAGAATGTGGGTTTACCTTGTGTAGTATCAAGTTTACCGTCGTTGGTATTTAAGTAGTTCACATAGGCATATCCAAGAGAGCGACGAGTGACTGCATCGCGGCAAACACGAATGCTGTGGATGGGGGTTAGGTGTCAAGTATCGAAAGACCTACATCGTGATCTTACCTGGCGACGGGTCCAATCATGTTGAAGATCTCAAAAAGCATAGCCTCGGTGACAGTAGGATCGAGTTCTCCGACGTAGAGCGATGCAGAAGGAGCGGAAGCTGCTGAACTTTGAGGAGCACTGTAGGTAGGCGTTGGGGCCACAACTTGCTGGACTTCAGGTCCAACCTGGGGAGCCAGCTCTGGCTGAGCAATAGAAGGCGAAGACATATCCCAAAGAAAAGCTTTTTTTGGTTGAATAGGGGGGTCGTTACTGTGTTATATGACTTTTTATGACTGTGAACGACGACATCGTCAGCCTCTCATCGCAATATAGGGATAGCTTGAACGAACACAAAGTGTCAAAGCAACTGGCAAGGAATACGAAGATTTTTTTTGTATATGTTTTCTGAAAAGTAGAAATGGTTAATTGACATACAGCAATCAGGAGATGGTAGTGTCACCTTTTGAAGGAATGGCACACACGTCTGCTCGTCAAAAACTTTGATAACTTTGAAACTCCGCGTAGGGGGACAATGCTCTGCGCCTATGTGGGTCCCAGTCATAATAATTGCAAGTACAAAATATACTATTGTACTAATAGCAAAACAGAGATGGTAGATGGAATATACAGCAACTACGGCTATGTAGAATATTGTTGTTGGATCTAAAATCAACCTCGAGTGAAGTACGCTTTCGCGCCATGCGTTGCCAGTTCTGACTTGGCCTGGAGTGGAAGTTAATGGCGTACGGTATGAAGCAAGTCACAATCCAACCTTTTCTACACTGTGCCCCGCAGCAGTATGGTGAGCATAAATCTATGGTTATTATTGTAAGATGAGAGTGATCATACAAGCCATATAAAAAACGTACCTGGCGGTAATAGTACGCATTACCGAGGCCTTGAACCACCCAGCCTATCGTGGCAACCAGACCGAGGACAGCGGCTGCCCAATAATGCTTCACAAACATCTGAATCGTTCGGATGAGACCTGCTGCGCCAGTACTAAGAAAAATGGATAGTCAGACTTCTGCCTCGGACTTGATGGATGGTAACATGCCTTGGAACACCAATGATCCTATGTGGCGGTGATTGAGAAGGAAGGAAAGATGTTTTGGGGCTTGGATATAGTGTACTTACATGTAAACACTGAAAAGAAGATGGAATCCACAAAAGAGGAAGTAAAAGTCTAGGACCATATGGGTTTGATTCTCGCGTGGGGATATAATATAGATGCCTTACAGTAGTACAGTGATTGCTCCTGTTGGAAAGAATGAGTATAAACAGATTATGTGAGAGTGGATAGAGCCCTTTCCTTCATATACCCATTGTATATAGGGCTTTGGGTAGGTAGTTTAGGTGAGCTTTAACCCATTCAAGGCTGGATAATATTTACCGGTACCACAAAAGGAAGGACAAGATCGGAATGACGAAAAGATAGCTTGACGAGTACCATCAAAGGCAAGACGAGGTTCGGTAAACGGAGTTGGCTTACCCAATGCTTGCACCGAGGTCTCTTCCGGCTTCCTCTCCGCCTGCAAGTAGGATGAAAATGCAGGCAACCATATTGATGATTACAGTGAGCAGTAACACAAGCCATAATTGGTACAAGCGCGTGATTAATGGGCGAGAAGCTTCAGGTATCTCATCTTTTATTGAGTGGAAAATCAAGGGAAAAACTGATGAATTGTAAAAGTAAGTTCAAGCTGGGACCAGATGACGCGAGAGCTGCTAACATGGTGGCCAATTTGGTTTCCCGTGACGGCGAAGATTGTCTGCTTTTGTATTGAGTTCCTGTTCACGTCGTTCTAGGTCAGCTTCACGGCGACGAATCTCTTCGAGTCGGGTAGCTTCCGCAGCAGACGGTTGTGAGTTGTAGTGAGAAGTAGGGGCAGGGTCATCGAAAGGGTTCGTATCAAGGGAATGCGTTGAAGCAAAAGGGTTTTGGGTGTAGTCAGCTGTGATAAGTGATGAGAGATATGAGAGGCGTCACAAAAGGAAGAAAGAAAAACATAGGACATACTCATCTCGTCGTTAATGGCGGAGTCGGTGGCGGTATCGGTGTTGTTCGCTCAAGGTGTGACCGGCAACATCCGATATTTGTAATCAAGATATCTTTTTTTTTTTTTTTCGATGGGCGGTGATGTGATGACCGTGGGAATTACATTGAGAAATTACTTAATATTACGGTCGCAACGGAGACATAGGTGGCTTCGAGAGCAGCTTGGTATGGCAGTAGACTCGTAATTTCCAAAACTTAGGCCATAGTTGTATGAAATGACACTTGATTGTTGTTTCAAGCGCTAGTGTCATTTGAAGTACGGACTCTGGTTGTACATACATATTACCAAGTTCAGAAATGCCCCATTTGGTACGTGTCTTCTTTTGTGATATACATTTATAAATTTATTATTTAATACATAAAAGGCTGTTTGGTTTCCAACGGCCTCGGTTCACCTTGTTTCCTTCTCCCCCTTCTCCTCGCCCTTTCCTCGCCTTCTTGACGGTACGTCCGCGTGGATCTCATTCTTTCTAGTTTCTCACTCGAAGCTTCAGACCTCACAGTCTTTCCTTAAGTACTCTCACCTAGAGTCCACCAAGACAACCACACTCACTCAACAATAACCCCCGCCGTCGCTACTCAGTCACCATGTTTTCACTTGCTTCTGTTGCCTTGGCATTCACTGCTGTCTCTGCAGTCTCAGGTCTTGTGATTCCCCGCGACAGTGTCCCTGCCGGCTGGAGAGCAGACATCCTCGAGGTACGCTTGTTTGTTTTCGCTACATCCATCGTTTCAAATCTATCAATCAGCCCTACTCTGTCTATCATGCTTGGTATCTAGCTGCTGGTTGCATGGACAAACACGACCTTCCCTTCTTTGATCTGTGCTGCCATCCTCTCAAGGTATTATACAAAATCAGAACAGGTCACGACCAGTCTCACACTTGATTTCATCTAGAAAGACGAGACGCGCGAAAAAAATCGCCCTAAGCAGTGTGATCTATCATTCACATCATCGTCTGTTACAGCTGTCGTTCCCACGCCAACAGCTCCGGCAGACGACGATGACGATGAAGTTGATTGTGATGACGAGGATGAACACCAGTCTTCTACGCCAATCGCCCCCGTCCCTACCAAGACTTCAGTAGTCACTCCTACCAAACCCCCTGCCGTCACTCCTCCAGCGTCTCCCCTCCCTGCTACGACATCGACTAAAACAACGGTGAAGCCCTCCCCCACTCCACCTCCCGCAAACAACGGCGGCAACAACAATGTCAATCTTGGTGGATTGTATGTCTAATACTGTGGCCCTTGCTTTGATATGTACTGATGCGTCTCAAAGTGCTACATTTTTCTACCAGAACGGTGTTGCCGGTGCTTGTGGAACTGTACACCGCGACGACGAGTTAGTTGCTGCCATTGGTATGTTATTGCTTGAGCGATCTTCGATGGTGAAATATCCTAACTCCTACTTCAAGACAGTCGCCGTTACGGTAACACTGGTGTCAAGTCCGCTACCTGTGGACGGAAAGTCCGTATCACCAATCCAGACAACAACAAAGCAAGTAGTCCCCGGTTGCCACTTCTCGAGTTATTCTAACCTCTCTTGTAATCTAGTCCGTCGTTGTAAAAATCGCTGATGCTTGCCCGACCTGCAAAAATCCCAACTCGATTGATCTTTCCGTAGGTGCATTCAAGCAGATTGCAACTGAAGCGCAGGGCATGGTCCCTAGTGAGTATCTACATTATTTCTTGAGAAGACCAGCTTTCTTATGTCTCGTTCCAGTCACCTGGACGTTCGAGGACTAAGCGCTAAGCTCTCACACACTCCCCATACCTGTTTCCACCTCGCCTTCATTTATTTTATTGTTTTCTTTTTGACGGGTGTTGACCCGCCCCTTTTGATACGAGACCAGTTCTCGCGAGAGAGGTGGTATGAATTCACGATGAACGGCTCGAGAGCCCATTTATGATACAAGCTAGCCTTCCCATAGTTCTTCTCGACTAGGGCCCGCTCATCGCATTACCATCCCTCTTTTCGGTTGTTAGTACTCGACGCACTGTATCGTTATTACACTCCTGTGGCTCTGATATTCCTTAGCAGCTTCAGTTCTACATTTGATAGCTAGCTATTACATAGTAGGTCTGATGGGCTTACCCAACTTGTTTGTATTTGCAAACGCCGGAGGTCGCGTGATCATGTTACACCTTTGTTCTCTTAGATTTAGGTTATGAATTCAGCGAATTCAGCTCTACAAAAGATTCTTGTCATTGGAGGGAATGGTTTCATAGGTTCTGCGGTTTGCAGAGCCGCTCTAGCGAAAGGAATCCAGGTAACAAGTGTTAGGTAGGGCTTTCGTGCAACGAGAGAGAATCCCTCAATGAAGCGCGACGCGTGCCCCCTTCTAGTTCCTCTGGACGACCATATCGCACACCCAAAGGCCACACCCCAGCCTGGGTATCGAAAGTGTGCTCCGTTTTATTTTCTACACCATGCCTCTGAACTCAAAGGAACTACTATGTTCTTAGGTAGATTGGCGGAAAGGTGACGCGCTCGAACCCGAGACATTTTCGCATCTGTTCTCAGAAGTCGACGGCGTGGTACATACATTAGGAACGCTGGTTGAAGATGGAACATACAAGCAGGCAGTGAGGCAGGGAGATATCCTAGGTTTGGCGAGCAGTTTTTTTAGGTCCGCAGTTGGAGACTGGGGGAACCCTCTTGAGAACAAATCACGGAGAGGGAGTTACGAAGTTGTAAATCGCGATGCTGGTAAGCTACCATTTTATCTTCCACGTTTGTTCGGAACATTCTTTGGGAACAGTACAAACACAGCTCTCCGTGTCTGCGAGGCGTTTGTTTCATCAGATGCTAGAAGTCACCATATTCCTAGGCCTTTCGTGTATGTTTCAGCAGAAGACACCTTTCGCCCTTGGATCCCGGCGCGGTATATCGAAACGAAACGGGAAGCCGAAAAAGGCATTGAAGCGCTGGTTGCGGACAAACGAGACTTTCGAGGGGTGTATATTCGACCAGGTATGTCTACTTGTTGTTATTATGTTAGCGAACTTTTAATGAATGAGTATCACAAGGACTCATTTATCACGCTCATCTTCGGCCACTGACAACGCCTCCTGCGGTGCTCCTTGATCTTTCCGCAACGCTTCACTCAAAAGTTCCTTCGCCGATCCCCACGCCATCTAGTGTTCTCCGGTATATCGGGGCCAGCGTGCCACATGGTCCGACGACACCCTCGTTTCTCGAGTCGATTGCAAATGCTCTGACCATACCACCTATTCACGTTGATCACGTCGCAGAGGCGATTTGTGTTTCGCTGAACAGTTCTCCAAGCGCTGTGCGAGGTGTGGTCGGGGTGCGGCGTATGCGCGAGCTGATTGGCTGGATAGGGGATGACAAAGAAAGGGTAGATAGCATAGTTACGTAATAAATAATTTAAAATAATGCTTACCATCGGTATCAGGTGGGACGACTCGCCTCTTCCCTTTAAGTTCTCTCCGTTTCTTTTGTGACAAGTCCCCATCTCCTCCAATGCAATCCCTCGCACTCTCAAACAAGCCTTTCCTTCCCAGATCTCTTACAAGGTCAATAGGCTACTCTGTGCCCTCCCGTAGAGCTCTCCCGTTCTTTCTAAACTCAAGGAACGCAAACGTGAACGATGACCACGAACATGATCAAACTCGTATCCTACGCATGCTCCTCTTTGGAAAACCTGGAGCTGGCAAGGGCACTTTAACCTCACGGCTCGTGCACAAATACGACATCCTATCGCTCTCTACTGGCGATCTTCTTCGACAACACATCGCTCAGCGTACCCAAATCGGTCGTGAAGCAGAAGACACCGTCGCCCGTGGAGGTCTTCTACCCGACGAGCTAATGCTCAAAGTCGTCACAACAAAGCTGGATTCCCTACACAACAAGGTACACCTCCTTCCCATCAGTCTTGTCAACAATCCTGATAGATTCGTTAGCATTGGATTCTCGACGGATTTCCCCGTACAATAGGTCAAGCGAATCTTCTAGACAGCCATCTAGGGTGAGTCTCATGAAACGCCTGTCAAACCGTGACTGACGTCAGCTCCCTCTATAGGAGAAAAAATACCCCCCTTTCTCTAGTCGTCAACATAGACGTTCCTGATGATGTTATCTTGAGCCGCATATCGGATCGTTGGGTACACCTCCCATCAGGTCGCGTCTACAACATGTCATACAACCGACCTAAAGTAGAGGGTTACGATGACCTAACCGGAGAGCCCCTAACAAAGCGCCCCGATGATAATCCGGTATGCTTTAGACTATTATCACTCAATTGATTCAATATTAATGCTTTCGACACAGGAGGTCTTTGCTCATCGGTTGGCCCAATTCTACACTTCCACGTCTCCGCTCCTAGAATACTACACCGATGCGGCAGCATCTTCCCTAGAACCCGCTCGTCATCCTTATCAACATCCTCACCAAGTCTCATTCCACCGCCCTCAACAGAAACTAAAACTCAGGACACTCTCAGGCGCTACCTCCGACGAAAACTGGCCCATTCTAGATCAGCTTATCAGGGCTGCATTTCCAACCTTGAAAGAGAGATCTGTCACTCCAGAAATGAGGAGAAAGAATAACCTCAATGAAGCCATTTTCACCGACAAGGCAGATGCTGGAACAGGGTTCTAGAGCCTCAAGTCTGACGTCCTACATTGCATGTTTCGTTCCTTTACCCTTACCACTATACAACGCCAGAACAAGTTAGCCTCACGGTCATCATCATTTCTTATCTCTTGTTTACCGACTTATCGCACCCCCGAGTGTATTTCTAACTCCATTTGGTCCTCATTCAATCGATGATGTATTTTGTTTTCTCATCGAAGTCCGTACCTAGTACAATGATAATAGTAGATATGAGATGGACTGACTCGGGTGAAATCTTGTAGTAGTAAAATGGAACTGACATTTTTACAACATACAAGCCGTCAGGCAAGCCTTCCTGAATCTGTTCCGTTACCAGGCGTAGACCAGCTTGTTTGAAGATATCTTTCCATGCCCTGTCAGATCTTTTGACATCTCAGTAAATTAGCCGATACTTATCAACACAAGATAAACCTTGTCAAACTGGAGTCCTCTTCGTCGAAGATCGTACAAGCTGAACCATCATCAAGGTCTAGACACAGGTTCTCCTTGACCACGATAAGACTTCTACCCTTCTCCTTTTCCCTCAAGGCAGCATGACTCCGACGAAGAAATGCTACGAGGTCTGGATTGCTTAGATGACCTAGACACCATTGGCACCAGATAACATCGAAGCCTATGGCAACATCGTCGGTTGGATTCGGTGGCTGGTATCCTACACGATCCCAAAAGGCAACACGATGCGGATTTAGCGGATCAAATTCCTGCAGTGTACCTTGCAAAATTGTGACGCTTTTTGTCTGGTCTGCGATACCTTTCCATGTCAGTTGACCACCACGCTGTCGTGGGCGGTCATTGCTCGTACTTGCCCGGGCTCGAGATAGAGCTTCTTGAACAAAGTTCTCTGCAGGTTCTAGGAGTACGACATCTGATACGAGGTGAAGCAGGACGTCTGATGTTACGCGGCCGACCCCCGCGCCGACATCGAGTGCTCGGGTCCGAAGAAGTGGAATGTGATCAAGAGGCCGAAGTGCAGAAGGAATACGAGATAGCTCTGGGTATATATGAAGTAAGAATAATCGAGAGCCCAAGGAGTCTATACGTGGTAGCGTCTAGTAAGAAGCAGTTTAAGCACATGAAATATCGGTGAAAAGATAAGAAGACGATACTCCTGTGCCGTATCCGCCTGTAATGTATTTATTGTTACTTGTTCTTATACATGCAGCAGTTCATATAATATTACACACCTAAAACGCCATCGTAACTCGCTGGCTGAGTTTTCCAGTACTCGATTCCATCGTTAACGTCAGGTTCGGGAATGGCCATGCTTAATTGAAGGTCACGTGGGGTTTTTAAGTACTTTATTCGCGTCGCCTCCCAAGCACGCGACAACAACGCGTGGACGATGGACTCCGAGTCGTTGGACAATATTTGGGACGAACCCATTGAGAACACAGTCTCGTCTCGACAAACTACTCCTCTCTTCCTGGCAGACTCTGGCGATGAGGAACCACCCAGACCACCACCACCGGCGATTCCAGAAGTCGACGTGGACATTGATGCAATGTTTGCCGACGTAGAAAACGCCGATGACCCGTTTACTTTCAAACCTTTGGCACCCAGTCTTGATACAGAAGCTCTTAGACGCGAGGCCGAAGCACGTCATAAGAATAGCGTATCGAGTTCAATTTCTCATGTTATAAATAAAAATGCGCCTTTGGGAGGTCAGGATGATGGCGGATCCCAAAAAACATCGGCGAAAACTGACAATGCGAAGGAGGAGAAAAAAGAACGGAAACAGCCCATGCGTTTGGATGAAGGACGGCTGCTAGGTCCCACGGGGTTTCCCAAACTTATCAAGTATACCGAAAATCTCAAAATCAAAGGGAAAGGACATGAAGTACATCTTTTAGCCTCTCGTGTGACTATATACTCACTCACTGCCTAATTCAGCTGTCAGACCTCAACAGGCTTCTCCAAGTCTACGGGTACTGGACGCATGAAATGTATCCAAAGACCACATTCCGTGATACCGTGGAGCGTGTGGAGAAATTGTGCCATTCTAAACGTATGCATGTAAGACTTCTTTCTCCTTCATCCCAGTCTAGTTTAACATACATGACAAGCAAGGTGGCGCTTAGTGTATGGAGAGATGAAGGCCGTGGCTCGCCGAATGGCCGCAAATCTGAGGACGGGGTTATTGATCTCGATGAAGAGGTTACTGCGGTTAACGCGAGAGGCCCGCGCTCCTCTTCCCTAGTTTCTGATGGTGTCCCCAACGTTTCGTCACTGTCTCGCCCGCCATCTTCTGGACCGGAGCTTGACGACGAAGATGACTTTGACATTGATGCAATTATGCAGGAAGAAGAACGCTTAATCAAAGAACGGGCTATTTCGCGCACCTTGGATTCAGCTGTATCTGGAGTGGGCAATCCCAAGGGTAAAAGCCAAAAAGCGGCTAGTAATGAGGACTCAGCTATGTGGGAAGCATTGGACGCTTTACAAGAGGATGCCTCATTGAGCTTGCGAGTGCAGGAGGATAGACCTACAGGAGCGGACGCCACTGCCACCGCTCCAACCCGTCCGGTCTCTGTCGAACCAGTTTCCCGAAGAATCACTGAAGACGAAGAGATGTGGGATATTGTGCATGAAATGGAGAAGGAATCTATCATGGCACCTACCCCCGTGGCTGCTCCAAAGCCAGTCATCGAAACTGTTGCTGTACCCGCCATCGCACAAGAGGAGGACGACGATTGGGACTCTGTATATGTCTGATTTTCGTACCCTTTTCGTTTCTTTTGTGGAAGTTGTGGGTTTTCATCATCCGCAGGTGTTGTAAGATACTATTCATAGATACGAAAGATCAAAAGTAGCTAATCTGTATGTATGTATTATGATATCAATCATCCACGTCCGACCACAAAACACATCTGCCACTGGCATTGCCACTTGCGATGCGTTCGACAATGCTAGGATGAGAACAAGTCACGGCTTGAACAGCGGATATCCTGATTGAGGAGGGCATTCAGCTACAGCTCAGAATCATTTGTTGGATAACGTACTTCGCTTTGTCCGTCAATTTAGCAACGAGGTCGCCCTACGAGAACGGTGAAGTGAGCAAACATATGACAGACGGTTGTTTCAGTTGCAGATCACCTCGCCCGAAAATACGTCGAGGGAGTGATTCATGTTGCCGATCTAATGATTTCGTTTCATCTCTAAATCAACTTTCGAATGACAGCAGAAATACAAACGGTAAAGTAAGGATGAACGTCCGGGTTGGGTGACCACTGAGCCTTCAATACGGTTAACCATTTCCCCTGAAGTGGATTTATGTCAATAGCTCCTTCGAAAACAGGAAATCAACACGGACTGTTTGGCAATTGTGACTTATATGACTGAATGGCCTTGAGGATGGAAAGGGCGCGAAATTGGAGAAGTTTTTGGAAGGTATATCCCAAACTATACACAGGCACTCAGCATTGTGAGATCTTACTGGAAAGAGGTGACCTACGCCGCAATTTATCATCATAGCTTGTGCTGACTATGTACCGCCCCCTTGGGTCCCAATAAGCCGAACTAACAGATTTATCATGCCGCCACTCAGAGCGCTTACAACCCTTTCCTGGTCCACTTTCCAAGAAATTCGAGATCGTTTCATTTCCAAATTCTAGCCCCGGATTTTCTGCATCAGCATCGGCCAGGTCAACAGCAATGTCGTGCAAATTTCTAGTATCCCATATCCTGTACCCGTATCAATACGGTAGTAGCAATACGAATGAATTCTCGCCTACTTTAACCAACGACTGTTGCTTGCTGTTAATAAGAATTGCGGTTGTATGGGGTTAATACTGACACAACCAATCTTGTGTTCGGATAGGCCATACCACCGGGTTTTGGAGCGGTCCTCCCGCAGATCCAGATGCGTGACACCACCCGCGCTATCGGATATCCACATTTCGTTGCCAGTTGGGGTTAAATCGATACTACACAGCAGAATTCCATCTCCCGTGGAGTGCACTTGGCGAGAAATACCTGATTCGAAAGAAAGGCTTCGAATGCTGCAATCGTATGAACTGGTATATACCTGAAAATACAGGTAAGTTGCGTCTACAGGATGGAAAATAGCAGATTTTACATTGTGCGCATTGATTGGATCGATCTTCACACTGGATATTGACGACTTCGATGTGGCTGGCCAGTGGGCTTGTAACTGCCAGTATTTCCCATTTTCCCCGTTGGCATCAGTGGTGGTTTCACCATCCTCATCCTGTACTTCATCAGGTGGCGCCCTTGCGTCCCATATTCCAAGTTGACCGTGCTTGTCTAGATAAACATATTAAATAAGCCTAGCAAGTGGACTGGAGGTCGTTGGTGTATACCTCCAAAGAATACGAGATCTTTTGTCGTTTCAGGATGGTAAGCTGCACTGTAGACTCTATTTTGTGTAACTTTGGCACGTGAAGTGACATGAAGTGCTTGAAATCGTTCACGCAAGGCAGCAACGTCCTTGTATGTATCGGACGCAGAAGTTTCCAGTACAGCGTTGTGTCTCGAAACTGAGAATCGTGCAGCATCTTGCAACGTCGCAGATAAGGGTGACAATTGACTCAATTCGTCCTCTCCCAAAAGGGTAGGAAGCTCCAAATCGTGCACTCGTGGGCGACTAGCAATTCTGGCACGCTCCTCGGCTTCCAGGCGTTCCTCCGCTTCTTTGGCACGCTGCAATTCCCACTCTGCCTGATGACAAAGTTTGGAAGGGATGGAAATTTGATGACTGCATTAGTGCTTACCTCGCGTTTCTGTCGTTTTGAGGGACTCTCATCAAGATCTACCAATGTCCTCTTCAGCCTGGATGATTGTCGTCTGGGGGCTTCAGTTGCTGAAACCTCTTTCTTTACGCGTTTCTTTGGCTGCACTGGCTTGATTTTGTTTTGACCACTTTGTTTTGGGTTAGATAGTGGCGTTCCAAGCCCAGAGACTGCCTGTTGAAGCTCTAGCTCTTCTAACAAAGCGCGATTCCTCGCGATGTTAGCTTCGCGGTCTATCTGGCTGCAATAGTTTTAAATTTCCGAAATTTGGAGATCGTTTATAGGGCTTACTATTGTGATAATTTGGACATTTGAAGGACGTGGTGAGATGCTGCTTGCTACAGTTCAGAAATAAATGAGCACCAGCCTATATATAAGTGTGACACAACAATTGCTCACAGACCACGTGCCTCACTATCACGCGTCATATCAAATTGTCTTTTTATTTTCTGATTTTCTATAGATAAGTATACACGCCATAGTAATTTCAATGCTCGTTCCCTTTTCTCGTTTTACTTCCAGATGGAACACTCATTGAATCAGCAGGAAAATCAGTCGCATAATATCCGTACGGGCTTAGGAGTGTTGCCAACTTTTGATGGACCTCCACTTGATATTCTTCAAAAGGGAACACTTCACCATCAACTGCGAGAGCACCCTTTGGGATGAGGGGCTTTATGCGATATGCGTGAGCCTTTACATAGTGAACCTATGGTTTATGTCAGAACGCTGCAGCGTACGCATCTAATCATCTTACGTGGGGATGCCAGTAGCCCTCTCCTCTGGCTGCGCCCCCAAGATTAGTTAAAATTTCTGTGCGAGAAGACTAGCAAAAGTCATTGAAGATGTTACCAAGTGGCCGCATGTATAGAATAGAACATACCACGGGGTGTGCTATAACATCGATAAGGCCATCGTCTGGGAGAGAAACTGGAAAGGCCATATAATCTCTGGTATCGATAAGCATCAGGCAAACTTCTTCATGGTATCCGTATCGCCTTACCTGCCAACAAATGGCCCTTTCCCTGCATAGATGTATAAAATAGGCTCGTCATAGGTTGTCCATCCATCCGTCTCATCAGGAAGATTCGCTAGCGGAGGTAGTCCACCGCTATCGCCTTCCAGCGATGATTGCGATTCCAATCGGTTCTGACGCCGAGCTTGTAAAGCATCTGCCATTTTCGCTTTATCGTTTTCGGCCAGCTTATAAGAAAGTTGTACCGGGCAAGGCTTGAACTGAATTACTTGGGGAGAACCGAACATCAAAGGCACGGAAAATAACGGACAGAAAAGCGCATACCTCCACGAATCAACCCAACCATAAAGCGAGTATCTCCCATCCATCGTAAATTGTCCGTGCCAATGTCTAAATCTGCCATTAATCCAAGAGCTTGTGACATAAATGATATCGTCCTTTTTCCGTTCTGCGTTAATGAAAATATGTCAACTTTCATGTGTTTTCCTTAGATAAAAAACTCGTTAGAAAAGGCAGGACCAAAAAGGTATTGAGGGCACCCTTTATCACGTTTAACGCGGCTTCGGTGACGTCAAACCCATGCTAAAGTTCCTCCGCATCAGCCGAACAATTATGAACTACGAGAGTCACCACTAACTTTGTGACCTAAGAGGTTAAGAGACAGTCCATTTCCTGAACCAGCCGGGATAGGCGCTATTGGTATACTAAAGGCCTTCCTTGGGTTGTCGTGGAGAGCAAATCCATTCATGACCTCATGAATAAGGCCGTCTCCAGATACAGTCACCACTGCATCATAATCTAGTGGAAGGTTTTTAGCAATCTCGTGTGCATGACCTTGGTGGGTCGTTTCTGAATTTCCGCGTTGTAAATTCCATCTTGGATGAGTAGGGATTCTGGCCTACGTATGACATCAAGTGAACATTGGGCAGCGCGAAATATCGGTTCAACAGCTCTAATAAAGATTGATGCCCCTTTCCGCTAAACACTCTCAAGTCAACTCGCATGGAAAGGGATCAAGTAGGAAACGTTGCGTACCACACCTCCATGTGGGTTGATTATAATTTTAAGGCGTCGCTCCCGTTGTATACCTGAATCTATCATAAAGTGGGAACCTTTCCGTCTAGAGACAACTCTTTCAAGAAATTAGATAGGCGGACCTTCGTAGATGATATTCATCAGATTATCCGCCCATTGAATTACTAGATCACTTTCCAGGCTGTGTGGCTTGCCATCCAATCTTACTAGAGTAAAAGGATCTGTACTCTTCTTCCGACGTAGGTATACGACTTCCAGTACGCCACTCTCAGCGTGAAAACTGGCTCTGAGAACTTGACGATACACAATCTCCATGGGATCCTTTGTGTCTAAAAGAATACGCAGTTATCGTCTTGTAAACAAGCGCATGAGTGCCGTGCAAAAGTACCCGCGAATTTGACCTTGAGAGTAGCGTCTTCGCATTTAAATATGATGAACTTTCCCGTCTGATTTTCGCGAATTGTGATATCCTGTCGCATGAAATCCATCAGAATGAGAGCGCCTTTCACGGTAGTCGAAAGTGAGAGAGAAGTAATACAAGCCGCGAAGACACAGGTCGGAAACAAGACAAACAGAGGCGAAATAACATGTCAACCCGAACGGCCACAGTCAGGGCCGCAGTGATTGCCGCCCATCAGTTCAGGTGGTTCCGGTACATTGCTTCGTGCTCTCGAGTAACCCAATCAGCACTTGTTGCATATGCCTTTCATCCTGGATCATCCCGGAATTGCATACCACCTGACACGCCATTACATAGCAAGATAGCATCTATCGGTATCAGACGTTCAATCTACATCGGTACTCCATTATACTGAAATGTCTGTCCACACCATCGCACAAACCGGGTTCGGTCAGGGAACCAACGACCTCTATGATAGGTACGCTATGCGACTTGCTCAACAATGACATGCTCAACTTTAATACTCATACTCAGAGCGCGACCGTCATACCAATCATTCGCGTTATCTTACATTCGTGATGCAGTCAAGAGTTCATCTACGTTCAATATAGTCGAGTATACTATTGCCGAATTCGTACTTCTTCACAGGTTAGCTGATACGAGTCAGGATTGGAGCTGGAACGGGCATCTTTACTCGTGCCCTGCTGGCACATCCGGACTGGTCCCCAGGCCTGAATGAACTAAAAGCCATTGAACCCAGCACAGGGATGCGAGAAGTCTTCAGTAAAACCACTTCTGATAAACGGGTGACCATTGCTGACGGCACATTCGATAATACTGGGGTGAAAGACAACTGGGCGGACCTTGTTGTAATAGCGCAGGTGAAATCCGCTTGACATATACTTGTTCATGCTCTTCATACATTTCAAGGCCTTCCACTGGTGCCCTGACTACGATCGTGCTTATGCTGAATTCGCCAGGATTCTCAAGCCGGAGGGTATTGTAGCGTTAATATGGAATCTAGAAGACAGGTTGGTCGAGAAGAAAGAATAAGATGCAATCTTAATTTCTAGTTTACAGAGATCGAGCCCGTTGGGTCGCCGAATTACGAAATAGGTTTGAGCGACATGAAAGCGATACTCCTCAGTTCCGACTCAACTTATGGCGCAAAGGCTTTGACACAGCATCATATAAACATTTGTTCCAGCCACACATTGAAAAGACCTGGCCATACACCTTGTCCGCGACAGTCGACACTACAGTCGATCGAGTGTTGAGTAAAAGCTATATTGCTGTACTATCGGAAACTGAGAAGGTGGAGCTTGAAAAGGACGTAAGAAGGATTGTACAAAACGGGGAAGACAAGATATGGATTGAAGAAGACAAGGGTACATTCGAATATCCGTACCAGACTTTCGTGGTGATTGCGCAAAGAAAGGTGATCGATTAGATAATATACTTTAGCGTGATGTAACAAACGCGACGCGACCTGTCACACCGGGTGACACTTCGTTGAATTCACGTGCTGTCAATTTTCAAGGTCCGCCACGATGACCGTCAAATAGTCCAAGTCAACGCGTTCTTTTCTCAACCACTCTTCGTTTCGACCAGTGCCTTCGGAATATACTTTGTTGACCACAGATGGCACCCAAAGTATGTATTATCTTTACAAGACTTTTAAGTCCTAGCTTGACACGCTATTCCACAGCCTGCTTCCACTGCCGGGAAAGCTCCCGCTTCTACTGCATCGAAGGCGCCTGCAAAGACTGAAGGTGCTAAGAAAACAGCAAGCAAAAGCAAGGCAGCTCCACCTGCGGATGGTGAGAAGAAGAAGCGCCGTAAAGTACGCAAAGAGACCTATAGCTCTTACATCTACAAAGGTTGGCCATCTTCATCCTGCATATAACAAATCGCTTATCAGGACTCTAGTGCTCAAGCAAGTACATCCCGATACTGGTATCTCTAATAAGGCCATGGCAATCCTTAATTCTTTTGTCAACGACATCTTCGAGCGTATAGCTACTGAAGCTTCAAGTATGTTATCTTGACACGGCGTTCGTTTACTCTTCTAACTAGCCTATGATGCACCTAGAACTTGCCTCGTATTCCAAGAAGTCAACCATTTCGTCACGGGAAATTCAAACAAGTGTCCGCCTGATCCTCCCTGGAGAACTTGCTAAGCACGCGATCTCAGAAGGCACTAAGAGTGTGACAAAGTTCTCAGCGGGTGGAAAGTAAGAAACCCACAATTGTTATTCAGTACTGTATTGGGTACATATTCGCTTCAGTGTACACTTACATATTGTTATTATATTATCTTCATGACTTGTACATCTTGACTCGAAAGATACCTGGTTTGCTATGTGTTTATAGTTGTTATGATAACGGTATCTCAGTAAAGTTTGTCCCACTTCATTGTTCAAATTCAAACGCCATAAAATGGCTGCCCCATCGCCATTGCCTCTCCCGCGACGCTCAGCACGAAATAGGCCTCCAAACTCTCCACAGCCAATCATTAGAGTTACTGGCAATGTTAGTGGGCCCGCTTCTCGTCTCGCTACACCAGTTCGGCAATCTGAACGAGCTCGATTTAACGACCGTGCATCTATGCTGCCTCCAATGGATGTCACTGAGGGAAGAATGAACTTGAGGAATGGCGTAGAGGCACTTTTTGCCAAGTCTGATCAACTCACTGTTTCATTCTATGCAAGTCTACCAGCAGAGCTGAAACAAGTCCTGAAGAATGCTGGTACGAAGTTGCTATAACATGTTACTACGCGTCAGCTCTTGATTCTTCTCTCTCTATAGACTTCTACAGAGAAAACTACACTGGCGACATCGATGCAATAACTGGATTTGCCCTTGTAGCTTCTGCTCAGACTTGTTTTGTCTGGCAACATGCTCAGGCAGGTTGTTCAAAGTTTTGCTTTCACACTCGTTAACACCAGCAAATATAGGCTCTAAAAGGAACACCAACCTGCTACATTTTTGGGTGTCCACAAAATGTTGATCGCCAGTACCCTCCCTTTCACGCACTCATCCCTTACAGCTCATCTCGTGAGCCTGGTTTGATACTTCTATCTCACACCGGCGCTATTCGTTACTGGGACAGTATCGGAATTGGTTTGGCTGGTGGCGAACATTATACGACTGCAAAAATTGATCTATCTTCTGGTGAACGCATCACCAACCTTATCCGCTCCGACGTAGGTCTTATTCACTTCGTTCTCTCAAGCTCTTGGCACTCATGATCAGTAGCCCCAAACCTACGTAGCGTCAACAACTGCTGGTCGCCTCTTTCGTCTGATGCTGACCGCTTTAGGGGGTAAACACCACCTTACTTCTCATATATTTGCCAAGCCTTCACAAACCCATGCATTATCCCGACTACTTCCCTCATTTTTCTCTTCAGGATCTGCCTCTAGCCCCGCGACGGGTCTCTCAGGCAACGTCAACGCCGTCGCCTTTGGTTCAGAGACACTAACAGGTGTAAAAGAGGTCTGGGCTCTAATAGACACCTGGATACAAAGATGGTCTATGAGCCCTGAAGGTTGGGAGCAGCTACTGCTAGAGGCTGATGTTTCCTCTGTCCTCTCTTCTGCTATCAGAAAGAGCTTCGGTACGCGTGTAGACGAAGATGATAACCGGTTGAATCTGGAATTATTGGACGTGGCTATTGATGAGTACGCCAACTTTAATAACGCATTATATTGTGTCTCAACACCCCGTCCAGTGACAAGCTCGTTGTATTAGTTTCATATGCGAGTGCTGAGGATGATGCTTCAATGGTATTAGATGATACAACAGTCCGCCGAGCCTATGCTTTGGCGTTTCTCTCCTTCCCCAACGGCACTCCTAACGTGCTCATTGTACGCAGTGTACCGTATCATAGCGTAAGTGAGCCAATCATTCACGGCTTACTATCATGTTCAAATGGTCGTTATGGGCAGATTTCTAATGCGGGCGCACCAATACATCCCCGCATACGCTTGGTTAGGGATGGAGCTTTGATCAGTGTTCAATTTGGGGATGCTGTTGCCTTGTGTGCAAGAGGTGAGTTCCGTATGCAAAAGAAGACCGGCTCCTAATACATAAATCTGTAGACGTGGACTACAGGGAACGCCTTGAACTCAAGTCGGCGACAGATAGAACGCTTGGGGTTAGCGCCGGTCGGGAGGATGGTCCTCTACTAGTTTTAACTGCTGCCACCATGATGAAAATATCAATCAATCTTGACAAGGTCCTTGCCTACGATTTTGAGTAGGTTTTTCTGGCTCTACATGCTTCTTGACTTTTTACGCCGAATTCAAGAAACGGAGAAGCAAAACTCGTCAAGTCAGCTATGACTCAGGCAATACTCTTTAGTGGTCTACCAGACGTAAGAATTTTATTTAATCCCTATCATAATCTTATCACTTGCATGCTAGAACCCACTACAATTTAGTTACCCACCTGATGTAGATGAGGAGAGTTTGATGCAGGGTGCAGAGCAGCTAAGTCGTGCCGTCCTTGAATCAGGTGTGTATCCTTCAAACTTCACGTCCACCACTAGCTTAAAAACGAAAGATCCTGAGGTGGTGCAGAAGAACCACGATTTGACCGCGCAACTGACAGAACGCAAGGAAAGGTTGAGTTGGCTTATACAATTTATCAATGACAACGCTGTTCGAGCCAAGGTTTTATCCGCTTTCTATAGCAACGAATTGTTCTCAACAAAAAAGCCACAGATGTCCCAACAGAGCCGACAGAACCTTGCAATCGATGGGGAAAAGTTATTCGCATGTTATCAATTATGGTTAAGACATAACGATCTTCTGGCGTAAGTCTGTCGAAGTTTTTCTTCTGGGGATGCGCTGCTCATCTTCTACTAGCTCAAACCCAACTCACAGTATACTTAACGACGCTGTCCGTGCCTATATGGCCGAAATAGGCCAAGGGGATTATGAAGATATTATTAGAGCGTTCTTCCGCTTACGAGTGGGAGATATAGACTTGTTGATCACCAAAGTTGGAGAAGTTGCTGCCCAAGCAGCTCACCTTACTAACCAGAACATAATCGACTTCTTGCCAGAAGCGAATCGTATCGTTTTGGTAAGTACATCATTTCAACAAGCATAACGGATGAAAAGGCTCAGTTTACAAAAGACTATATTAAACTCGGCACTCGACTATCGAGAGTATAATCTTGGCGTATATGGTATCGAGCTACCGATGAGAAGACCCTGGAGCAGTGAACCAGCCGTTATCGACGTCGTACAGGGGCTATTTTATACAACTACTAAAATTATTGACGCGGCACCCCTTGAAAGTGGTCCAACAAGTAATGCAGAACCCAGTTCTCAGCTACCTGATCTAGCTGCTGCCCTGTTTACCTGTATCCAGGAGAGACTTGACTGGCTCGGAAGGTGTGTTGACTTGGATGACTTATGGTATACCGATTAAACAGCGTACAGTACAGTAGCTGCCTCGGAACCAGGTATCGAAAGAGAGCGTGAGGAGCTTAGCAAGAAGTTCGATCTCTTACGCCCTGAAGTACTCGAGACACTCCGTGAGTCAATTTATATAATTACTCGATGTCAATATCTGATATGCTTCTGCCACTTCTTAGGGAGAAATGGGCATGCCGGAGCTGCCTTCTCCCTTGCAGAAAAGTATCGTGACTTTGCTGGACTAGCGACGCTCTGTCATAAAGATACCGTATATCCCCCAGAGGATAATCCGAATTCCCTTCGCATACAAGCCTATATTGACCGTTTCAAGGACGAATTTACCACGGAGTTGTATCGGTGGTATATACAACATGGTAGGTAAACCAAACTATGTATAAGGATATCTTACGAGGGTATTCTAAGGGGAACTACGCGTCATGTTTTCCCAGGATGATCTACATAGTGCTTACATGGATAGGTTCTTCTCTGCGAACTCGACCACCTCTGTCTCATGGATTAATGACTTGGGGAATGCGAGATACGGAGCCGCTGCTGTAGCGCTTCTTACAGAAGCCGAACAAGCTACTAGCCTCGAAGCGAAACACGTAGGATTCGCCTAGGGCATTATTCTAAAGATAACACTGACGTCGGGGTTCCAATAGCTCATACTCAGCATTGGAAAACTTTCACATCTAGCCCAGCTCCACGAAACCAACACAACTTTGGATAACTCTATCCTTGACGGTATGATGCTACGACTTGTTAGCCTACAAAATTTAATTGATGTTACCCAAAGCATTCCACGACGACTTGGACTTTGTTAGTGTACATGAGGCACTGCTGCAAGAGTTCAGGTCCGCTCTAAAATCTGTTCGCGGTCGGCAGTCTCTCGACAACCAGATTGACATAATCGCGAAAGCCACTGCGTCAAACCTATCGGAGAAAACAGCCCTTGGCCATGTAAGGTTTAACATTGTGCTCTGTTTTTTGACTCAATTTTCCACACGTTGTGTAGATATTTAAGGATCTGGTCCGAAAGTTACTTCAAGGGCGCGCGCTTTCCATCGAGGATGCGGTGGATGTTCTTACTCTCAAGGACAATACTTCCACATTGGAGGACTTTGCCACGGCTCTTCACTTGCTGGCTCGTGTTCAAGTAAGGCTTCCAAGATATTCGGAACAAAAACTAAAATGTAATAGAAATTGCCCGAAACTCGAAAAACTTCGGCATTCCGAACTGTGTGGCGACGAATATACATCCACGATGAGTGTGTACCACTGCTGTGAGCGAAGACTCGTTCAGACTAACGTGTGCGACTGGTATAGCTGGGACAGCATACGTAAAACAGCCAATGTGTCAGATGCAGAGCTGAGTGCTAGGTTCCGGAACACAGCACTGTACCACACGCTTTGCGCAATCCTACTTAGGGAACATCAGCCCGAAGGATATGAAACGTTACCGGACGTTGCACTTATTACGCCTTCGGTATCTGAGATTTCCTCCCGTTGGCCAGGGCTCTCCCAGGACCAGCTGAATGACCTGGTACAAGATTATAACTTGGAGTGTGACCGACTTGGTGAGATGGACTTGAATGACGTGTATCATCGTGTGCGGGAAGTATCAGCGCATGACGTACTGTGGCAGACTACTGGGATGTAAAGTGCGATAGATGGAGATAGTATTATGTGTCGACTAGCGTTTCTCTAGAGAAAACAAACTGTATAGACGAATAGCGAGTTTTTTCAGTTCGATCTGTACGGCGAGTTTGATGAGAGCGAGGTTGCGACGTCGCCACTCCGTAGTGTATTCCGTTGTCAGATCGGCTTCTTGCAGGTACCACTGCCTGTAAAACTCGGACAAGGTTTTCTCCTTGTCCAGTGTAGAAGCCGACGGTGGAAGGCTGGCCAAGACGGTCTGTTTCGCAACTGTGAAGCGCGTGTTGCTCTAAAGAGTGACTTGTTACATTCTCAAAACAAAAAAAAAAACAAAAAAAAACAAAAAAACGGGCTGCGTACGTCGAACCAGAATTGGTGATGAAAGTCATCTAGTTGCCGTCTACACAACCTGAAATGGAGAGCAGAGTCTTGGCCCGGGTTGATGGCGGTTGCAGAAAACTCTGCAAGAGAGTATGGATGACGAATGAGGGAGGGCGGTGCTGGTTGAGGGACGTCGCTGTAGATGATGGGACGCATGTGGGATACGGGGTCTGGAGGTGCAAGGAGGTTGCATATTGGAGCAGAGACGTGTATTCGACGAGTAAGAATGTGGGATGGTGGTCGTATTGAAGCCATCATGATAAATAAACATGGATCACTATTCTACGGCTTTAATATAGTACTCTCCACAATGCAGTCTTTAACTCTCGTGGCCGAGGTATTCCTACGTCGTCCGCCATATCATCCCAGATACCACCCTCTGCCTTTGACTTGGATCTAGTATCGACAGGTGGGTCGGGTGCGGCGTTTACATCAAGGAGATTATGCGAGGGCCCGCCGTTGAGATGGGTATCTGCACCAGCAACCACGAGCAATTTCGGAAGAGGCTCTTGATTAGATTTTTGAGGCTCGAGGTCATTGTTTGCTACTGGTTTTGACGAGTCCCAAAAGTCGGGTACGTAAGGCTGGGTAAACATCAGCAGTGTTATGTAGGACGAGACTCGGAACTACTTACGATTTGGACAGGGATTTGGGCAATGGGTTGCCATAGATCAGGCAATTTTACATTCAGGAAAGCATTAGAATGGGTGGACAGTGCTCTAGTGAGGCGGCGAGTGGTAGTGAGGGGTAGCATTTGTATTGGGGCAGGCACGTGCTTTAAAAGATTATCTCGTGTGGGCCTCGTGTTTTCATCGAGGCTTGTTTTCTTGTTGCATATGCTAGCTCGTTCGCCATAAAATAAATCGCAAGCAACTTGACATGCTCCTCTCTCCTGCGTACGCCTCTCAAATATAAATATAAATTCATCTACTCCTCACAAGTTCTCCTACACATTTAAACAGATCTGTAAACGCAGGCCTGCCTTCCTCAAATTTCTGGGACAAATTCAAGCCAAAGCCGAAAGACGCTGAAATGCGAGATCGCCACGCACAGATGGCTCTCGCAAGGCAACGTCTCTTGACTTTGGCTTTCGGAGACATGGAGACCATCCGCACCGTCAGTCTGGCTATCTATCCACCATCCCATATCCCCTCTGACCCACGCTACCTCTATAGCTCCCCAACTCGTACAACGTTGGTTTTTTCATATACCAATCCAAACCATCTTAATCTCATCTTCTGCCCTAGGAACTCGAAGCTGTCGCCAGGGATTGGGCTAAACCCCCCCCTGACGCACCCTTCACGCTCCGCATACCTGTGGAGTTTGCTTCGCTCCATGCCGCTGTAACTATTCATACCATCTTTCGGCTCCAGTCTGCGATGCTTACATGCTATACAGAGGCTGGTAGCGGGCCCATATATCTATGTGAGCTGTGCTTTTATCACGTACCATACATTTTGTTTACCTTACCGCCTTCACAGCTCACGGGTGATGACTCGTACCAAATCGCCCTGATGGGCGTACAAGGTCTCCGTGTCGAGATCGTAAGTGACTCCCCTCCCCCACCAGACGAGCCCCCGTGCGGTATTTTTTTACTTTTGTCCATCAGCCATCATGCTAACTCGTTCTTTATCTAGGCCACCTCCGTGAGTAAATGATATCCATAGCCTCGACTAGATCCTAACAGCTCCCCTCCTCAAAGACCTCCACCTGTTTTAGACATGCCAGCCACTTTTGACCTTGAATTGGCGCCAGGCCAACATGTCGCCCTCGACGTGAACGTCAACTCGGACGAGCTGGACATGGCACGTATGGAAGACGGCACTCTTGTGGACGGCATGTTTTGGGGCAAGCTTGATATAGTGCACAACGGCGACGACCATCGAATGGAGTTCTCTGGGACACGACTCCCCCCAAACGATGACTACAAGACCGGTTTTAGGGTCGATTCTCGGGTCATGACAAAGCTAGCTGCTGCAGCGAAACCTGTTGCTGCCAAATGCATGATGACCATCCTGCCACCAACTATGCAGTACTGCGACGTAACTTTGACGTTTTCACCCCTTTGGCAACTGGGGGCTTCGTGGCCGCCACTGGAAAAGGTCGGAGAAGGCAGGTACAAGTATTTCTTGCGTGCGCACCCTGGTGGCGCTCTCGAGCACTTTGAGAGTGATGTGGTAACAACATCGCTGTTTTACGAAGCAATGTAGGTCGAGTCTTCTTTTTGGCCGGAAGCTGTCTCTTCTAAACCTTTCCGTCCGCAGACCAGACCCTGGGATGGTCGACCCTTATGACTATATTGCGCCTCGGAATGGTTTTGCCATGTCCTATAACGATTTTATTCCGCACCTCAAAAATGTTCTCGACCAGCTAGGACTATCTCTCCATGCACGAACACACTTCATAGCGTCTGTCCATTCTCCCTGCTTCTCTAGCTACTTATTGACATTTTTTGTTTAAAGCAACAACATATCTACCTTTGCACAACACAAAAATATCGCCTACCGCTTCATCTCGCAGGCTAAAGTCGCCTCCGCCATCAACATTTCAGTAACCCACGACCCTTGCTTGACTACGCGCCTGTTCCTCATCTTCAGAGGATTAAGCGATGACGACGTCGGGCTCTTCGCCGGTGCCGGCGAGAAAGAGGCAAACTCTGTCAATTGGAGAGAACTGATTGGTTGGAACGAGGACTCCAAAGACCCAACCTTGTTTCGCTTACTGGAAACATCAATCTTAGAGGTTACCTGACCCCTTTCTTTTCGTCTCCTCTTCCGTCAGTTCACGTTCTTCTCAGTCCTTCATCGTCGCTTGTTACTGTTCTGGAAATTATGACTTTGACTTATGCTTTACTCTAGAATACCACTTTCCACACATATCCCCTTCCCCGCCGTACTTTTTTTTCCTAATTTCATCATGACTAGCGATCGATCTGTCCTCTGTAGTCCTATAATAGTTCCCTTGTGTATCTCTTCCAAAACAGCACTCCTGGTTATACTTTTCTGAATAGTAGGATAACCAGCAGTGCTTTCGATTGTAACACTGCTTACAAGTTGCCAAATGTTTAATCGTCTGCGCGTTTGGAAGAACGTATTCCGTGGGAAGGGATCAACGACAACTTGCCATGAGCGTCGCTTGGTTTCAAGGCCTGAGCGTGGGTGGTAGATTTGTATAGGATGGGAATGAAAAAAAAAGAACCCTGCAAAGCCCTCAGCTCGTGCTTATCTCCCTTACTCACCTATTGCCGCCATGTTCAGGACCAGCTTTAGGCAGATATCCAGGCAACGCTTCTACTCAACGGTAAACAGCTCTCAAGTCGATGCATTGAGCAAGTGGATAGCGTCCCCTCGAGAGATTGTTCTGTCGGATTCTTTTCATTTTGAACGCCTTTCTGATCTATACATCACTCTGCCCACACGAGATGGCTCTCGTCACCCCTATCGACCTCCCAAAGAATCTTCTGCGCTTGGCTATGCTCACCACCTTGTATTCTTCCATAATCGCGTCCCAGAATCAGAACTAAGGGAAGACGGGACTGAGGCCGATTTTTCCCCTCCTGAGCCGTTCACGCGGCGGATGTGGGCGGGGGGGAAGATAAACTGGGATCCGGAAAATCCGCTGGTCATAGGCGAAAAAGCGACCGCTACTTGGGGAATCGACTCTGTCCAGAGGAAGAGTTTTGACGACCCTCAGAGGATCCCAAAGGTGTTCGTAAACCAGCGAATAGAATTTACTATGAACGGGAGCACGAAACCCTCCGTCTTAGAAGACCGGGTGCATGTTTACATTCCTCATACTGCCAATATACAGAGTACACCCCGGGAAGGTCAGTGTTTGGTACTACTGCAGTTCGCACTCCAATCATATGCATAAGCAATGCAGTGAAGGATATCCCTACCTCGTCTGACTTTTCCCTGCAATACACGCCCAGCTTAACGACGCTCTTCCGCTTCTCTGCATTGATGTTCAACGCACACTCGATTCATCTGGACCTAGACTTTACTCAAAAGAAGGAAGGCTACCCAGGTTAGCTCAGAAAGTCATTTCATAACGATTCTACAAGGCTTATATTTCTCAGAACGCCTCGTTCATGGTCCACTTACAGCCATGATGTTGCTAGAAACAGCAAATTTCCACAACCCTGGTCTTCAGCTCAAATCATTTGAGTACCGTGCAAGAAACCCAATATTCGTGAACCGTAAATCAACTATCCATGGGGCGTGGAATAACAGCACTTCTATTAGATTGTGGTGCGTAGATGATGACGGCGTTGTAGGGATGACAGGAACAGCTCAGCTTTTCTGAGCGTAAACAGTAGCACATAACTAGATGCTTAAGGTGCTCATTCCAGTCCAGATATGGTGATTCGGCGCAGTATTTCCAACGAAGCTAAATGAGCATTCGTCTGACGTTCGACCAAGTATTAACTCGGAGAGGCGCTGCAGTAAGTGTGATTTTGATGCAGAGTCCTCTGATGCTATTCTCGTGAATCCGGAGGTGTTTGCAGTCCCCTGAGGTGATTGTTTGTAAACATTGGCTAAACTAACATGTGTCTCGGCGGACGTACTATATATGTGATAGATGCACGATTATACCACTCCCGAGGACGTGGGCACCTTTCAAAAACCTGATTCAAGTGACCGTCAGCGGAGAGAATGGAGTTCAAACGAGATATTAGATTGTACCATATTTGTTACCTGCCTCTTTGCGATTCCGCTTCCCTTGTGCAATCTTCTCCTCGAGAGCTTCGCGATTCTCATATGCCTCCTTGAGTAAGGTGGACAGTTGATGTCTCGAACGGGCGATGCCACTCATCTTGCTCGCCTATTCCAAGTCATGAGGTAAAAGTGGAATATAATGGAGCCTCGAGACCTACATTGATGTTCATCTTAGGTTTAGCAGGCTCGCCACTCGCTCCTTGTGTGATTGCCTTTCTATCTTCTCTTTCCTTTATCTCTCGCTTGGCTCTCTCCATCTCCTGCAATGCATTCACCTCTTCCACAGGCGCACTGTCCAAACCTTCGAAGCCCTTCGCTGCGCCTTTTTCCAGCTTTCGCACATGCGCATCGTACTCGAATTGCCATCTCTTGATGAATTTCGCATAGTAAGCAGGGTCATAAGCTGCCCATGTGCCAGATGGAGTCTGGTAGTACCCAGGGTATTCATCTGTTTGTGAGGGTTCAGGAGGCTCAAAGGTAGGAATTGCTGGGGCAGAAGATATTGCTGTAGTCGACGGAGACGGTGTGGAGTTGTTTGCGTAAGGCAATGAGATGGATGTTGATGACGAACTGTGAGCTTGTGATAGCTTTATTATCAGTGTACAAGTGTAACAAAATGACATTTGGGGCATACCAAGTGAGAAAAAATCCATAGTAGGTGCAAGCGTCTTCTGAGCGTTGGATTGAGTCTTGGATTTGGAGCCTTCTTCTTCTACCGAGACGTTCGCCCGTCCTTTTTTCAGGGATAAAGGAACAAAGGGCAAAGATGCTGATGGAGACTGAAGCTCCTCAAAGAAGTTTGGTTTGGTTGCCGCTTCAACACCACTGTCGTCCTCCCGATCTAATTGTGAGTTATCGGGCCTAGTTGTTCTGAAGACTAGGCTTGGAGCGTTCCCGCCTCCAAGTACCTTTTCTGGAGCGGGGTTGACGGGAGCTCTTTCCTTTGGTGCAGGTAGCATTGACAAAAGCGATGATTTGCCCGCACCAGCCTCTAACCGTGGCCGCTTTGCGACTGGCCTTCCATCTTCCTCATCTGCTGTTTGGCGTGGTAGACTAGGCAGCCCAATTGTAATCTTCTTCGGTACCCGTTTTGATTTAGGAGGGGGTGAGGATAACTTGGATGCTGGTTTGGGGGGTTGGGAACCATTTGATTTTTTATTCGATGTAGTCTGGGAGGCAGTTTCTGTATCGCTATCATTGTCGCTGCCACTGCCGTAGCCTTCGATCCCGAGAATCATGATGACGGTTACAGTTCAACGTTCGACCCGTTAATTGTTTGGCTATGATACATTTATTATTATTGATGCCCATGCAGGCGGACAGTGGTTATGGGTACTCTACAAGTGAAAACTAACAATCTATATAAATTAACGTTGAACAATGCATTATAAGGATATATTTCTGATATGAGAATAGTTTATGGTCGAGCTTCAAAAGCAGCAGGTGAGAAATTGCACATCCATCGAGAACACAAATCAACTTACCAAGCTGCTCTTTGCGGTAAAACCAGAAATATCCTAGAACAATAACGAGCTGGGAAGTCAAAGCAACCCAGAATAAAGGTAGTGCCATAGGACTCCCTGTAACAATATTGGTCAGTTTACTAACAGTATAATGATAGAGAGAAATGCTCACCTGACAGTCCATCGGAAAAGTCCCATTTGGCTGCATCCGGGAATACAGTGCCAGGTCCAAGCCGATTAGGAGCTGTAGCTCGTGCCACCATAACACAGATGGAACCAATAATTTGTGAGAACGCAAGAGTAGTGCAAACATGAAGACGAGATAGTGTCTAGATATCATGAGCAGACGCAAAAGCTACAGCACACATGAGACCTACTTGTAGAAGAATCATCCCAAGGCCTACACCCTGTACAGCATCCAAGACCCCAAGCCACAGCCACAAGGAGACGCCGAGATAAGGACCAGCCTTGCCAGCCCAAGGAATATACAGCGCAAGAGAAGAAGTACCCCAAAGCATCTGACAACCATGCAGCTAGTATACAACGAAGGGATAGATTATATTTACCTGACACCATCTCGGGGCACCGAGGCCGACGGCAAACACAGGAAGCAACCACGTATGCGTTTTGCTGAAGTGTGTTAACACTAGCAACATAGCTGCCCAGACGCCTATGAAAAATGTGACAACCAATACAAGGATGTGCCATTTCGGGATAGGCACACTCCAGAGATAGCTCCAGTTCCTTCCGTAAGGCTGAAAGATAAAATATTATTAAGCTTCTGACAAGTGATGTTACGGAAGTATGACATACGCCACTCAACCAATAGTCGCGCAGAATTTCAGACGCAAGGAACCAGAGGACAAGCTTCCGTCGAAATAGTGTCTGAAGGAAGTGAGGAACTTTAGGGGGTGTTTGACGATAATAATCTAGAGAAGTGCCTATGTAAGCGTAGTCCATATTAGACAGACCAAAATCAAACCTGGCAAGCCATACAGCATAACATATGCAAATGCAAAACTCATAATGGCGAGAGGCCACAAAATTATAACAATCCACCAGGGCGGAACATAACCATCCTCCATCCCATTTAGTGTATAACCCCAGTACCAAAGCGCCGCAACCCAGATTTGCTGCGAACCTTGCACTATGCAAGCCCTCAATGTCCATACTTCGGTCGCTGCGCCCTTGTTTAAAGATAATTAGCCAAGTGTCATAAAGCATTTTATATTTCAGCACGTACTGCCTCCTCGCCAAAGTTGAGGCCAAAGAAAAGGAAGGCAGCGGCGGATGCGACTGCATATGACCATGTTGCAACGCTTGCCAGGATATTGTGGGCTGGATCAAAAGCGCTCGAGATGGACGGAAGGCCGATCAGGAAAAACGCGAGGCCAAAGAAGATCCACGGGGCAGAGAGAACATATACCGCTGGCTTCAGTCGGAATAAAGGGTACCACACAGCAGAAGCTGCGAGAAAGACACCTCCCAGGACATAGAGCTGTACGTTGTCCTGCCAGTTGCGACCAGTAAGAAGCGTAATTTGGAAGCTCGTGGCGCTGAGCATCTAGTTAAGGAGTGTCAGCGTACCCCATATGGACAGCTACTGAACATACCTGTCCGAGTCCCATGACTATAGTATAGAGCGGCCACCCTCCAATTTCCCGGGACATGAAGACCTGTAATCTAGTCATGGGTATGACCTCTGGCGGTCCTGCATTGCGGCGAAGGGCACCCTCATAATCCGATTGCGTGTAGCTTTGAGCGGTGAGCGCTGTAGAGTGTAGATCGGGTCAATAAAAATACGAGGCCTAGTGTAAAAACCTCACAGTCAGGTCGTGAGTACAGTGAAGTTGTTCCCCAAGACTCTCGACGAGAAGAGTATAGACTAGAAGCACTGGATAATTTTTCCTTGCGAACTTTTCCAAAGAAGGCCTCTTCACTTTTGACGAGGTATTTTTCGATCGATAGCTCGTGTCGAGAGTTTTTTGCATTGAGCGATTGAAGTTTCTGCACAAATTCAGACGCAACGCCCCCGTCCGCATCCGTAAACTACCAAGTAATTTAATATCAAGATAGGGCGCAGCTGGAGTGCACGTACCGAAGCCATGGCTTTGTTGAGGGGCGAATTTGATTTCTCATCGACGATAGAAGAAATGGAATCCACGGAAGAAGCCCGCGAGTGAGCGCCAAAATACCTATTCGGGGTCAAACCAGTGTCAAGGAATGGGTCCGGAGCATGTCCGTGGTTGCGGGCGATAGTCCGGTTAGCTCTCTCAAGGAAGTCGCCGTAAGGCTGAGACGTATTTGTGGAAACAGTAGCGGACCGGGAGTGAGCAGCAAAATAGTCATGCTCGCCATCGATCGAAGGAGTTCTACTTCCATCAAGCAGACGCGCAGCTGCAGTGCCAAATTTAGGGCTACCACCGGGAGTCGAAGTCTCATGACTCCATGGTGCGGGAGAATAAGGCGCATATCCAACTGATTGGCTGCTAACGCTGCCAGCATCCCATTCAGGTGCTGTTGGATAAGCCTGTATCACTGGGTTCCAGTCTTCAGCTTCGTGAATCGGTGCGACAACTCCGTTGTCACAATCAGACTCCCTCCAAGCGTTTGTACCTGCACCGACACGGCTTGTTTTAATGCTTCGTTTATGAAAATCTTCCATGCGCTGACGCCATTCAAGCACAGGAAAGCGCTGTATGGCAGAACGAGCGCGAAGAAGAGCACGGTCTTCTTCTGTCGACTTCAATGCCAGCCGAATGGTTTTCTTGAGCTGCGACAACATATGTGCTGTCGCACTTGATTCGACGGGATACCACTAGGCGGTAAATCAGCACCACAACTAGGACTACAGTACTAGGTCGACTGCTTACCCAGCCTGGCATCAGACCCAAACCACCCAGACGGCTACCAACTCCCAGCGCACCTTTCCGACCAAACTCAACGGCAACAAGTCCAAAAGGTTCATCACGAGAAGGAATCAGCGCAAAGTCTGCGCCACTGAAAAGATAAGGGGGTAGCGCTGTGAATTCAGGTTTTGAATAGACACGCTCCGGGTACAGTTCCATCAGACGGGCGAGCTTTTCAGCGGCGAATCGTCCGTATAGATCAATGACTGGGCCGACAGTAATAAGCTGTATGCTCGGATGTTTTTCCAGACTAAGGGAGACACTTCAGCTACAAAGCGGTACATAGACTGCGAGACTCACATAGAAGGCATCACATCAGCAATAAGATCTACACCTTTTTGCTTCGACCATCGCCCAACGAATACAAATAGATCAGAGTTAGGATCCTGTTTTATACCGGCCCACTGCTGAGCTTGACGTTTATGCTCTGGACGAGCAGCTTCAGCGACACGATCGACTTGAACATCACGAGTTGAAGCCGGCTTGTCATCCAATGCGGCGATGTCGTCAGGGTCGGGATTGGGGAGCGAGTCGACGTGTTTAAGAGTCCAAAGAGCAGGATACCGAGCCCAACTGCGCTTCCCATACTTGTCTGAAACACCAGCAACCCCAACACTTTTTTGGTGAACGCTAATAAATGATGCAGCGGCATGCAGGAGATTGAATGTATTTCCAAATTGAACATATTTTGTGCAGTGTTCTTTGCTGATGTTGAAGGCGGAACAAACCTCTTTCATCTCTTCCTTTGTGCGCAAAGGCCAGAGTCCCTGGAACTCTGCATTGTGGAGAGATAGACAGACAGGAATCACTTTCGGGAGGAGATAAATTGGGGCAAGGGCGCCATGATAGTCATTGATGTGATAAATGTCAACGGTCGCGAAACGACGTATGGTGGCGGCGATGGCTTGGTTCCAAGTCGAATAGAAGATGGCGGAGCTTAGATCGTCCATACGTGCAGGATAGGGATCTGATTTGGTCTGAGCCCTGAAGACAGGACTGTCAAGGATAACATAAGTGATATTGTCCATGACATGGGTTTCGACCTCAATAAGATAGGCTTCGCCAAATATGACAACTTCAATCGGCTCAGCAGGCTCGCCCACGGGGTACTCCACATCTTTTACCTTTGGAACGACCCAGATGAGATCAACATCAGTCATAGCCTTGCCCATCAGAGACGACATAACACCCAGACCACCGATCTTGACTTTAACCTTCCAGTCCATGATTTCGTATTCCAACGTCCCAATGAGAACTTTGCGGCGCTTTTTTACATCTTCGGGCCACCCGATAATCTCTGTCGTGCGCTTATTGCCAAACAGCTTCTCCGAAACATGAGAGGCACTCTCCTTGAGGTCTGAAGCCGATTTGGAGCCGAAGGCGCCAAGAATCGAGTAGTTATTCGTTTTGGCCTCGACACCATATCGATTATGTTTGATGCCATAGAAAATCCAGATGAAGATGACGACGGCCATAGTACCTGTGATCAAAGGAATAGAAAGCAGAAGAGCATACATGGTAACGCCAACGGATGCCTGTCCGCGGGGTTTGAGTGTCCAAGTCATGGTTGAGTCATCGACGAGCAAGGACCATGCCAGATGGGGACTTGGCGGCGCAGACATGTTGAGATAGTTTGGGGCCGCTGTGTTGGGTGGAAGACGGTCGAGAACGCCGTCCCCATCTGTGTCACCATAGTAGTAGTCGTCGTAGCCCCATACATTAAGCTGGACGTAGGTTGGCCAAGATGCCATAATTTCCAGCTCCCATTTGCCGTCTAAATTTTGTGTCATTAAAGACGGAATGCCCTTGTCGAACCCCCAGTTATTGAACGGACCACGGGCCAAGAACTGCGGCACACGTCGCTGAACACCAGAATAGCCCACGTCTGCATGAATAACATGGGCAACAGACATAGTAGCTTGACTCCAGTCTGAGACGGCTATTAGCGAGGATATATGATAGTGTCAAAAGAAAAATATACATTGCACCATAATGTGGTCTCCAGCCCAAGACTTCTCAGATTCCATGAACGCGTCGCGAACCAGGACAGAAGAATCTTCCCAGCTTCTCCATTCCGTCCAATTGCGACCAAAATTCCAAGAGTACCTGAACTTCTCAGCGCCGTACGCTCTATGAGAGAATATGTACTGTCCATTGGAAAGCTTGAAGGAATCATTGACGTCGTAGTCGTTCTCGGGGAAAACCATAACGTTGTCCTTGGAACCCTTCCTGAGAAGAAGATGGTCGATAGTCTTGTCTAATCGTGAGAAGAAATTTGTGCGCCAAGGTGGGGTCAACTCACGCGTGTCGAGACATTATCAACTGCAGCCAAAGGATTGTCAATATTGATTGTCAAAACACCGTCTGGCAAGTTGAGCAAGGTTGCTGACCACGCCCACACTGATACCGAGCCTCCTGGAATTTTTGCAGGCTCTGGACTGACAACATCTCCACATCGAATATTCGTGGCTGTAGGCAGTCCACCCCGGCCTGATGAGGAGATATTGAATGATAAGCTTTGTGTGACGCTGTCGCAGTTCATGACGGTGTTAAATTCGAGGGAGATGTCGATTGTAGTGGCGTTCGCATCGGTTGTGTCAACCAAAATACGGTGGTCATGGCCGGGCACGAATTTTGTTAGGCTGGGTAAAGGGGCAGTCCATTGATCAACGGGGACCAGTGCCTTGAAACCATAACCATCCATGACAACACGAGGTAAGCAGCCAAACCAAGGGGCCTTGCTATCATTATTAAAGGAAGATAGTGATTCCTCCAATTGGTAAGTTTCGTAGGGCGCAAATAGATTCCGTACAACTGTGTCAGACGTGAAAGGGGACGAAATCCAAAGTTCTCCTCGACAGTCGAACGAGTAAGTTTTTGTAGCGTTCTCGTTACCGTAAAGCAACCAGATTTGATCCTGATGTGTTCCACCCAACTTCTGAACGCTGGGAATCCCAGCTCTAGAGACGGACCAAAGCCCCATTTCTGTCTTTGTCTTGTTAGAGCCAGGTCTTTCGATAAAGTATGTCCAATTTCCACGCTGCACGAGATTGAAACCATCTTGTAAAGCCCCATATACCGCTCGAAGATGGTGGAATTGAGCGAACATACGTCGAGAATCTGCCGTAGGATCAAAGTGATCGAGGGCGTTCCACTCGTCGTGACATCCTAGAAGAGCTTTTTCGAGCGGCATATTGAAGTATTGCTCAGAGCCCAATGTGTAACATCCATGCCGCATCCATGCTTGATTGCCTGTCATTGCTTGACGGCTACAGAAGTCGTTAACTGACGATTAAAGAGCGTGTTTAGTCGCTCACCCATAAAGATAATTGGAGGCACCGTTGTCATAAAGATAGAAGTTCTGTTCTTCCCCATAGTAAAGCTGAGTGCTACCGTTAGGTACATGCTGGAAAGAAAGAGGAGGGAGCTCACAAGTGGAATACCAGGCATAACCAAACTGGTGATAAAGGTCGCCAAGATGCTCTTTTGTGTACCATTCTCCAAGCTTGGCCATCTGAAAACGTCAAAGTTACTAGTGCCATACATATGTCGAGGGTCTACGACTCCAGTATTGGCGTTGATAAAGTCATTATTGACGAACATCTGATTCCATGCAGTGACAAAATTGGTGTCTACATCATATGCGACTTGAAGGTTGCCGTCCATTCCAAGGAAGCGAGAGAGGGCACGATAGATAGAATAATGGAAAGCTACCCCGTCAAGAGCGTTGAGGTTGCGCTCGCGAAGAAAAAAATTGTCCGCTGAGGTAACATTTGCAGCTGCTAAGAATCCAGGGGGGAGTTGAGTGATAGTGCGACCACGACCGCTATGTGTTTGAATAAGTGAGGCCGTTTGTATCAAACAAAAACAGAAATTCCCACATGTATAAAGATCCAAACGTGTCACCACCGGTAACTTCTCCGGTGATCAAAAAGTTACTTTTACCGAGAAGGGTAGCACATCGACGAGTAGCGGAAGACCAAGCAGCCAGTGCGTCTACGGTGACTTGAGTCGACTTGTCTACACGAATAGCATCAAAGTCGAGAGCCTTGATAGCCATGCAGGAGAATTTTGTGAGTTTATCCATAACTTGAGGCTTCCATTCTCGAAGGCGATCTTGAACTGATGCAAATTTAGCTAGTTGACGTTGCCAGTCCGGATGAACGCCAAAAGCCTCCATATCACCATAATGATCAAAATCTGACAGCAGGCAGCCATCAGCAGATGAGAATGTTTCCTCTGGGACGGTGGTCCCACTATCCTCCCAGAAAGTGGGAAGGCGGCACGAAGAGTTGCGTTTGTTGACAATCTAGGGGAACGAAAGTTTTAGAGGAATATGGGTGACTATCGGGGCAAAAAAAAAAAACTTGCGTCAAAATCACGATATTGGGTAAAATTCCATGGCATATAGCGAGGATTCTTCCAGATTGCAGAGTATTCATTCAGGTCAAAAGGTGTGCTTGTGTTGAGATGGCTATATCGGGATTAGCTTAGAAGGACTGACGACGTCATATGTTGTTACTGACCCTTCAAAACCAATCAGATCGGACATGGTACCAACCGTAAAGTCCACCATGAGGTACATGCCACGTGAGTGAATCTCAGCGATGGTGCTGCGCCAATCGGATATCGTTCCCCAATGCGGATCAAGAACAGTAAAATCGAGCGGAGAATAACCTAAACAATGAGCTCAATATCAGATACATTGTAAGCCCGCCCCGCTGCGTTACTCACTGTCTGCTTGCCAGAGCATGTTCAGAAATGGTGTTCCGGAGATGAAAATGACTCCGATGCCCATCCCTTGTAGATAGTCTAAACGAGATACCAACCCTTTCAGGTCCCCGCCATAGCGCAGCTGCGTCTCGCGATAATCGTTCTCAAACGTCGTCCCAAAAAAGTCATTGTTGGAAGGGTCACCGTCAGAAAATTTGTCTAGCAAAATCGTATATACTGGTAAAGCTCGCCAGTTGTTTGGTGAAGGATGGTAGGCACCACCTGTCCATGCCGAGTCGTACTCAAGTGGCGTCTGTGCTTTGTCGTTGACATTGAGGTTATAGTCCACTAGATCCTCCCGGTATGGGGATGCAAAAACGAGGCGTATCGAGAGAAAAAGAGTGAAGAGGGCGGCACAAAGCCGCATGTTTTAAAAAACGAGAGGGGTGTGGTAACAGTTGTATACTGCCCAAGTAATGAACGGCGTTTTGGGTGAAGGGAGAGGTGAATTTTTGGACGGATTACGAGGAATATAAGAGAGCAGCGAGGGTAAATGGGGTAAAGACGAAACGGCGCTGCACCTGTCGTTGTGGTCGTGGTTGCGAGTCAACTTCGATGACAATGTCATCCGTTTCGAATATTTATTCACGTTGATCCCCTTCATGTAGCCTTCGCAAGTTCTTGCCTTATCTTTACACTCTGTGCCTCGATGCAGATCAGCTTTTAGCAATAGCCTAGCCCTTCATGTAGGTAAATGCAGCGTCTTTTGTGCTAATAGAGCTTATTATCTTATTCTAAGCAGGTGAGAGTATCAATATTATTCTCGTATTTGAGGCCCCAGGGTTGATCAGCATGTCCAAGGATTGTCAAGATTACCGAACGCTAGAGCCGGCGCTCAGAGAGGCGCGCCTAATCCATCAAATATGTTCCCCTTTCGGCCCGTGGCAGGTGTCTGTATAAACGTACAGCTATGGGCCGCCCAGAGTGAACGCCCGATGTTCTGCTCGTCACCTGCCATGCCAAAAGAGAGTAAACTGTCCAAGTTAATCCGTCCTCATCGCCTATAGCTACGTACAGGTTTTTATCGCAGTAAAATTGCATCAGGTAGCACAGGTCAGATGACCCAGACTCAAATGAGGATGACTAAGCAGATTGTTGACAACAGACGGTGACTCGCCCAGCTTGCCAGTGGTAAAGCCATTGACCGGTCGTAGCAATATCTCAGCCTGTCGGTTCTTCACTTCGTCGTCGTCGACGTTGTCCAGGCTACATATCAAGATCCATATATCGCCTGTCAGTTATTTACCGCGATTAAATTCTACCTTAGTGGTACGGACTGCTGGTTTCCGAACTTTCATTCCGTGGTGCAAAATCTATTTTGCATTCGCGAGTCATTGGTGCCTGGTCGCTTGAATCAAAGTCGGGGATAAAGCAAGCGTTCTCAGCTGTTCAACGGGCCTGTGCACCGCGATCTGGTAATACTGGTCATTGCCGTTGTAACAGAGCCAGCGTTCTGATCAGCGTGTGATTTTTACCACCTGCCAAAACATATCTTTCTTTGGTGTTAATCACGCTATAACGACCCCCTATCATTTCCACCATGGCTATGGCCGTTAATGGCGGCTTCTACAGTAATGATAACTCTTCGCAATCACCTCCCAAACCTGCATCGCCTGCTTCTCCAGGCACGTCCCAATTTGCGACCCAGCAGACCTCTCGATCTTTCATCAATATAAACCCCACAATACGTGGTCAGAGCGCACCTTTTCCAGCGACGCCTACCTCGACTCAGACTAACGCGCTCTTAGAACCACCTCCAGGTGTCCAGTATACGGACTTCATACGCACTTGGTCTGACAGCCACGTCGCTCAATGGTTGGTCAACATCAAATGTGGTGGCCATGCGGCGACCTTCAAGGCGAATGATATACGAGGAGATATCCTTTTGGAGCTGGATCAACATACTTTACTGGAGATGGGGGTTTCTAGTGTCGGAGATAGGCTTCGAATTGTGAATGCGGTGAAGGCACTCAGACAGCGGGCTGCTTCGCGCACCACCAGTACTCCTGTGGAGAGATCAAGAGTAGACTACGTCGGTGGGGCAAGAACACCGCTGTTACATGACGGGAACGCATTGGACAGAAGCACAAGGGAACCCATGCCGAATTCAAGATTAGCGACCAGGAGTACTCGACCGGCGCCTCTTCAACTTGACCCTAACCTGAATAGAACAGATCTTCCACGTATCGAACCTGACTCTGCAAATCGACCAAATCCTAACCACAATGTACGACCCCTTCCTCATCCCAATCCAACCCAAGTATCCGGCCAGTCAGTCGCTACACCAGGTAGCGCACATTCCATTGTGAATCCTGCTCCGCGCAACAATTTACCTCCTGCTCCTCCACCCCCTACTGGCAAGCCGCCACCCCCACCTGGTCGTCCCCCTCGTTCCACCAACGCGCCAGCACACAATGGTAGACGAACCCCTACCCAAAACGACCCGGTACCTGTATATATTACGCAACCCTTGCCGCCGGCTCCTCAAAATCGTGATCTTTTGACACCATCTTTGGGTGGTAATTGGTCTGGCTACCACTTGCCTGCTGATCCGCGTCCTACCATTGCCGCAGGTGGGAAAGGGCCTGCACGATCAACGTCCCCTCTACTTCCGGGCCGAGGACGTACAGCTCCTGCAGGAAATAGCAACTTATCTCACATACGCAACACTTCGCTTGGCCTCAACTCACCAGTAGCGGTCAACCACGCTGTTAAACTACCGCCACGACCGTCGACTGGAAACGGGCATCCATACGCTAATGCACAGTTAACGCCAGGCCCGTCGCAACCGTTGCAAAATAATCTTTCGCCGATTGCGGAATCGTTTATTACACAACACAGTTCTAATTCCGGAACACCGTCGCCCCCAGGCGCGTTCACCGTGGGCCGTGGTCCATTCAATGTCAGCACACCGTCACACGGCACGGTGCCCCTTGAGACGCTGCGGCGTAAATTAGTTAAATTCATTCTACCTGACGAAGGCTTGTCTTCCACTGTTGATGTCGCCACCTGCACTGGAGGTGTTGAGGTGTTGGAAAAGGTTTTGAAGAAGCTAGGAAAGGGAGGATCGAGAAGTGCCGACGCGGACAGAGGAGAGTATATACAAAACCAAGAGGATCCGCTCAATATCGACGGCTGGGGCGTTTTCCTTGGGATGGGTCAAGACGATGGACCTGGTGGGCTCTCTTTCTCTTTGCTTGTCTACTTATATTGAATGGGCTGTAGGAGCCCCTCTGACGGAGCAAGAGCTGATGCATATCTGTTACGGAACACCAGAACACCCCTCGCGGGAGCATGGTTTAACTGTTCGCAAATTTTCCAAGGCAAGGCGCCATGACGATCGTGGTACTACCTCTTCGCCTGTTCCAAAACCTCTTAACACAAGCCAATCGAGCAAAAGTACGAAGCGGGCTAGTTCTATTAGCATATTGAGTGGCTTAGGAGTTCGGGACCCGGAAAAAGCTCTTGACCCACCTTCGCCAACGTCTAGCTTGAGTCCTGCGGCACATAGTGCTGCCAAGAGACCCTCAAAATTGCGAAACTTTTTTGGTCAACGTCCACCCAGCGAACTCATCACGACGCACCTAACAGAGTTCTTCCCCACCATCGAGAAGAAGGTGCTCGAGCGTACTGCACGGCACAGTATTATTCTACGAACGAACACACTTTCATTCAATCGTCGTGATAGCAACATCTCATTAACACCCTCTCATTCGAGGTTCAGTAACAGTACACAAGGCTCACAGAACTCCCAGCCCTGCCTAGAATCACCTACGACTGTCAAATCGCCAGGAGCTGGAGATAATGAAAGCCCGAGTGAGGAAATTCCTAGGATGTCCTTATCCACGGAAGACGGGCGGTCAATTGACCTCCACCCTCAAGATGCAGATGAGCATAGCCCAACTTCTAACTCACCACAACCGCAACTTCTCCCCCCAATACCCTCTACCGAATCGTTCTCGGAATCCTTTGATGATATTACCGGGCGGCCCATATCAAGAACCATGTCAAATGCGTCGAGACGAATGAGTTACATGACAGAGTTGCGGAGCAAACGCGATCGTTCCGATACCGCTAGCCTCATGACTGTAGATGAAATTACAGCAGAAGTTGAAAGCCGAAGAGCGAGCATGCAGATTGACCACGCTTCTGATTTGGATGAGTGGACGCGGGTTGATTCAGACGAGCTCGAAGATGATACTTTAGCTGAGTCTCTGCCAAAAGCAGTGGCGCCAGTAGAAGTGGAAGCTGAAGATGTTGATGAGGTGGAGGTTGATGATGATGGCGACGAAGAAGAAGACGGTCCTGAAGCCGTTACTTCTAAAGGGGGTGAGTGCTAAGTAAGCTCCTCTCAATATTTACTTATTTTTTTAGGCAACAAATGGATCAAGGGTGCACTCATTGGTGCTGGTTCATTTGGCAAGGTTTATCTGGGCATGGACGCATCAAATGGACTGCTTATGGCAGTTAAACAAGTCGAACTTCCGACAGGTTCAGCACCGAACCAGGAACGTAAGAAGAGTATGTTGAGTGCGCTGGAACGAGAGATTGAGCTCCTGAAAAACCTTCAGCATGCGAACATCGTGCAGTATCTTTGTTCGTTGTCATTTCATTTTTCAATATTAAACTCGCTGCTAACCAGCCCCTTAGACTCATCTATCGACGACGAGTTTCTCAACATCTTCTTGGAGTATGTGCCTGGTGGCTCCGTCACAGCTTTGCTTCGAAATTATGGCGCTTTTGAGGAAACCCTTGTCAAGAATTTTGTCCGTCAGATACTGGAAGGTCTGAATTATCTACATGAGAGGGACATCATCCACCGCGACATCAAAGGCGCGAACATCCTGGTGGACAACAAGGGTGGTATCAAGATTTCAGACTTTGGTATCTCTAAGAAAGTTGACGACAGTAAGCCAAGGAGTTTTCTATTTCGCGGTACAAAAAATGATATCGGATTGCAGACCTTTTAACTGGAAATCGTGTAAATCGCCCCTCACTCCAAGGCTCTGTCTTTTGGATGGCTCCCGAGGTCGTGAAGCAAAGTGCACACACGAAGAAAGCTGATATCTGGAGTGTTGGTTGCTTAGTCGTTGAAATGTTGACTGGCGAGCACCCCTGGGCCCAACTAACTCAAATGCAGGCCATCTTCAAGGTCAGCTTTTTTCCATCTTGTGTGAGGTAGGCATAATGTTGATACGGGTTACATCAGATTGGTTCTTCTGCAAAACCAACTATACCATCTGACATCAGCGCGGAAGCTCAAGACTTCCTACAGCTCACTTTTGAACTAGACCACGGAGCTAGACCATCTGCAGCTGAGTTGCTACAACATATATGGATATCTAAAAAAACAAAAGGTGGAAACAAGGCGAATACTATGATCGAGACTTCAGGGTAACTAATTGCTCACCGATATCACTGCACTATTTTATATCATTGATGTATTCTGGTTGTACCCCATAATCTTTTTGGAATTCAACGTGTGATTATAATTTTGTACTATGGACAACACATAGCTATCAATCATATTAGAGATTTATGCGTCATCTGCAGCACGTTTTCGTTTCGAGCCACCGACAGCTTTTGCTTTAGGGCCCCAATGACTGGTTGGGTTCTCCTGATACCGAACAATCTTCATCTTTCCAGAAGGAGTGACGGAGTCAGGATGCTTCGCGAAATCTGCAACAAACCTGCGAAAGTTGTAAATAAGTACTTTGTCATATCACATGTCCTGGCAAAGCACATTACCTAGGCTCTTTTGTCAGCAAACGTCGGGCAGGAGATGTTTCAGAGATGTTCTCCATTTTGACAGGGTTAAGCTTAATCCAAGAGCGGAAAATGCTGTGGATATCTCCGCGTGTGGCAGTTGTTTTTAATGAGCCGGCACAAGCATGAGAGCGAGATATCTTAAAATTGGCATGAAGTAGTGCGGAGCTGGGTTGAAAGGATCACATCAGCCTTAGCCTTCAACGAAAAGCCCTTGTATTTATACTCACGCGACGTCTTCAAGAGGTGGGGTAGTGCAATGGAAGAAACTGGCGATTTTGGCTGGCGTGAAGTAGAACGGCACGTGAAGCTCCTAGGTGCATCTTTAGCATAACAGTGCAAGGCAAGTGGGAAGTGACGCACTTCTTGAGCGACAGTCAGCATTCCTTTCATGCGAACTGAGGTTCCGTATTTATCCTGATTTGCCTCCAGGTGCTGAAGTACCTTGGTAACAAACTCTGTGTCATGAAGGGGCCCTGACCACATTGGCCCAGCCATCTGGAATGGCTTGTCAATCTGGAGAGCAAGATACTTCCCTGCCAACCACGCACATGTAAAGCAGAATCACACTCTGGGCATTTTTGTTCTACTGAAGGGCCAGTTTGAATTTTAAACAGGTAGTTGGGGTTGCCAGCTGCTGACAGTTTCTCTACTAAGCGGCCAAGTGCTTGGTCATAGAAAGACTGGCACAAGGAGCAGACGTAGTACGCTGACGTCTTTCTGCATATGAATATCAGTACAATGATGAGAGGGAGGAAAGCGGGGACATTACGTTAGTCCTTTTTTGACTTCTAGTGGAGCCGTCTTTATACGCACGAAGATACGCACGTAAAAATCTATGGATAGTGAAACGAGAGGTTCAATGTAACGACCATACCGTGATGCCGACGTAGAAAGTGTATGAAGGACAAGTCGAAGGGCCTGATGATGTATCAGATCCCCTTGAATGAGAAGTCAGTGCTGATAGGGGGATCGATACAAAACGTACTGCTTCATGACAGTATTCTGCTTTGAGAGGAACTCCACCATAATTCGAAAAACTGGCTTAATCGCGTAAGAGATCATGTGTGATAATGATTCGACTGTGTTTACCATTTTTCAGGATAATTGGTAGTAGCCAAAACAGAAAGATCTGTACAAGTCACACAAAGTAATCCTGTCTTGAATGTCAGCAGGCTAAATGGAAAAGTGCTTGCAGAAAACCAACCTCCATCCTTCACGCATTGAATTGCGGCATCAATAAATGGCGCGGCAGTGCCGTAAGGGTCAAGGTCGACAGCATCTACACGATTTTTCTCTTCCCGATGGGAATACATCAAAGTGCTGGATGAGCGACCGTAAGTTTGGTGTTGCGCTAAGCGATTACAACTTGGTACCAAGCATCTCCCTCATTGATCCTGATTTTTCCAGGGATAGGTGTTGCTGAAGACGATGAATGCTGTTCAGACCCGAGCTCGTTTATTTCAACATTTCGTTTCATGGCTGCTATAGCAGATGGAGAAAGGTCGTTGGCGATGACATATCTGTGAAACAATGAATGAGCAATTTTTGTCAGATAGTAGCAGAGGCTGACTTGATGAGAGGAATTTCCTTCGCATAACGAATTGACCGTAGACCAGTAGCAGAAAGTGCTTCCAAAAGAACAAACCTGTATGGCTTTCCAGAACGGTCAACAGGAGAACTTATTGGAACAGTAGCGGGAAATTTACTTCTGGCGATTTAGCAGCGATGGTTTCAGTGTTCTTTTGGTTGGAAAGTGAATTCTCATCGTTGGTTGGTTGTTCAATTTCTTGATCCACTGTGCTCCAAATAATCAGTATTCAAAACGTTTTCTTTTTCTGGGGAAAGGACATGCCTTTTCGCCGTTTGACAGCGCTCTCCTTGTTTCTCTTTGCTCTTTTTTCTTGATTCTGTTTCCATCTTTCTTGCTTTGCTTTGTTCAGCTCCTCACTCCATACGCTAATGCATGCCACGCTGATATCACGGTTGAATTCTTGGACTGGATTCAGAAAGGCTTGATTGGATTCGAGAAGAATATGAGAGGTATTTTCGGTATGAAGAGTGAAGCCGTCTGGCACGATGATGTCAGTACTTGTTGACATTCTTAGACGTCCAAAGACGGGACAGTAGCGGCGCAACGGCCTCGTTAGTACACGAGTAAACCAGATCGTCGTTACAGAGTGAAATAGAAACTGTGACCAAAACATGTCACTACTCTTAACCAGTATGTACCCAAGTAATTTACTCTACACTGCGACTTACTCACAACACTAACAAAGCTACACCAAATTATAACGCATCGATTTGGGGTTGAATTGTCACTCCCGATCTGACCTATGGTATATTACTTTGAATACGATGTTGCACCTGTAGAACTAGCCAGAACATACCTCCTTGCCGGTCTTCTGTATCATCTTCATGATATCATCGTAAGGCATGTGAGATTTGACAACAACCTCTTGCTTGGCTAGGTCGACGTTATACTCCTCTACTTCTAGAAAAACAGGTGTGAGAACAGCAGCTAGCTTTCCTCATGTCGCTTACCAGACTTATTCTTTGCTTTCTCCAAAACACGGGAGACGGCACCAGAACATCCAGAGCAGGTCATCTACTTGAAGACCAAATCAATTACTAGCGGCCACCATCACAGCGGTTGTAACGACCTTTACATCGTACTTGTAGGTATTTATTTCTTCCTGTGGCTGTCTGATTAATACCAGCAGTCAGTCGAGGCCATCAGATGTTACTTGCCATTCTCAATAAAATCTAGCAGGAAGTGAGTTTAGAAAAAAAGTTAGGAAACATGGCTTCATCACCTACTATCAAGGTATTCAGTGAAAAAGGTAGAACTAGTCAGCAACTTATAAGCAGCTTATAAGTAATATGATCGCGTCATGTTATCCTGGTCACAGGTACAACGGACATCTCCGATCCGCAGCCCCCGGGCTAAATTGCGTGTAATAGAAATTTCGTGAGATAGAAAGTATATCTGTATGCCTGGTATTGAACGCTGATATATAAATTACACACGAATATTATGCGAGGTAGGTATGTGGGTAGACATACACCTATATGAGGATAATTGGACGGCACTTTTGTCACCTGTGAGGCCGACCTTCCACCATCTCTATGGGTTCATCTCCTTCTGTAGCAACAGCTTCCCATCCATCTTCAGTTGGTGAACGTCCTCTGATCCGACTCCAGCAAGACATGAGCCATGCTGAGCAACAGTCTTTAGTATTCACGGGTCTAAGGACGTTTTACAAGTTACAGGATGCTCACAAAATATCCGAGGTCGCTCCTCTACACTTCTCCGGGTAAGGTAGAATACAGGAACACCAGCCATTACAAAGCCTTCCATTGAAGTAAGTCTTCTTGTCAGTGAAGCAGGAAAAGTTGGCAGACACACCTAAAACTGCGATTGCCTGAACAGGAGCTGCAATCACTGGCATACATAGCAGAAAAAGGGCGACCTATAATGTACAAGTGAGTATTCAGGATAAGAGGACTGAACGTGTCTCCATACTGCACAAAAAGTAATTGGAGTTATGATCCACGTTTTATAGGGCCTGTCGAAGTCCGTAAGGAAAACCGTTCATACCACGTTAGTTCACGTACCTCTCCAGTAGGGGCTCCTTTACCCGCAGAATGATCAATCCAAGTACCTATATACTTATAAACTATGTTAAACAGTTTGTGAAGCTTACTCACAGTCAAAAAGTAAAATGCCCAGGAGGCTACAACGGAGAAATTAATTAATGATCTAAATCCGCCTCCAATAAGAATGAAGGTGATTGTGATAACAGCTTGTAAAATGGCAGCGTTCATCGGCGTCTGGCGAGAACTATGTAGTCGGCCAAAAACGCTAGGGAGAAAACGCTCTCGGCCAGCAGAATAGATTAAACGTGATGTTGTGAAGAAAGCGCCTATAAGACAATAAAGCATGGTCCTATGAAGCGATTGCTTTAACGAACCGTTCAGAGCACCAAAACAGGAGAATGCGACCATAAACGCAAAAACAATGCCTCCTGCGGGGCCAAATAGGGCTCGTCCAAAATCTAAGGCTACTGTATTGCTCAAGCTAACTGTCGCCTTGAAAGAAAAGGATCGTCAACGGGGATCAAGGTTTACGGGTTATGTGTCTGTGGCTTACCGTATCAAGAACAACGAAGTAGGAGATATTGGCAAGGAGGAATACCACCTGCACGTAAATCAGTATGCATCAAAGGGTGGGGAGTATACGCTGCCTACCGTGACAACTGACATACTGCTATGAATCGCTTTTGGTATGTTCTTTTCCGGGTGTGTCATCTCTCCCCCAACATAATTGGCTTGATCCCAGCCATCAAATGCCCAAAGCCCCGAATACAGTGCAAGAGACCAGGAGGAGGGGCTTGTACTTGTACCTTCAAAAAGTGGCTGTTGTAGTGCGCTAGATGCCTTACCGCGAGCAAGTTGTATGAGACCTAAGATAGTGATAGATATCTGATATTTATGGCTATGAGCAGACAAGGGCAGTAGCGAAATGTCACGACCGTACCAAAGAGGCGACCTTGAAACAATTAGATATAAATTTATATCAGTATACTGAACGGCTCACTTTGAGGGAAGTAAATACAACGGCTGCTCGTGAGCCGAGTTTACGAGAAGCTACGCAAAATGCAGTCACAATTAGGACTGCCCCGGTTGCGGTGAGTTTGATAGCCCATTGAGGAATGTCATCTGGTGATACCTCGTCGCTCGAGATTCTCCAAAATACACGATTGAGATATTCTGCAAATATAAGGCTGACAACAGCATTGCTCCCTTGAAAGAATTAGCCAATGAAAAGCGGGGTCAAGTATGTAGATATACCAGGTTTTAGTGCGATAATTGCGGTCCACGCAAAGAGGTACGAAACGAGGGGCCCGTATGCATATGACAAATATGCTTGTGCACCCCCATTTAGCGGTATGGCCGATCCAAGTTCGGCGTAACTACTGGCGCCGGTCCAAGCAAGCAGGCCAGACACTAACCAGACGGTCAGACTGGCACCAACACTTTTGGTATTCGCGACGACGATGCCTGGGGAAGAACTGTATAGCCATGAGAGTTAGTTTCGTCATTCAAAAAATCGATACTTACAAAATTCCTGAACCAATCTATTGAAATGCGTGTTCAGTCAAGACGTAAAGCCTGATGATTTCTTCAACATACCTGTAGTCCCATAATAAGTGCAATTCCTTGATTTTAAATGATCAGAATTCGCATTGCTTACGCAGTTTCACGGAAGCATACCGTTTATTAGCCCAACACTCTTTTCACTACCTCGGCTATGTCCAACGTCGGGGTCCGTAAGGCTAGTGCTCAGTGGCAGCTGAAGTAAGATCTGTTATTTTACGTTGTGGACTTAATCACACATTGGCTTGCCAGGTCGTGTTGAAATTCAAAGCCAGAGCCAGAATATGAACGGGGGCTAAAGGAACATGATTAAAATATGACGTGCCCATGGAGGTTAAACATACCGGTTTAAGCTAACAGGTGCAGGTCCATCAGACACTTCGAGAGCTCGTAAAGAATCTTGGTCAGATTCATCAGAATGTCGGCGTGGGGAGGTTGGACGGGCCATGTTTGTGGGGGATCTAAGAGCGACATAGTCGTCCCTTACGAGTGTCATGAACAGAGCTTTGCCCAGTAGCAATTAAGTGCCCCGCCTTTTGAAATTTTATATGCCGTGGATAAGATTCAAGCACAGACGACGAACAAGTCGCAACACTGTAGCAGGCAGGTAAATTTAAATTTATTCCCTGTACTGTAATAGTAACAGCACGTGATACAAGCAACGCTGCAATTGAAGAGGAGGGAAACGTAGGCCTCATAGTCATCGCAATTAAGTTACGCAACAAGCTTGATTATGGAGAATCTAAGTTGTACACTGAACAGAGAGACTCTACGGGGTCAGACATTATCTAATAGCGCCTGTGCTGTTACGGAATGGATATCTGTGCATCGCTCTTGACATAGATCCATACACTTGTTCGTAGTATCAGAAGATGTGATACGTGGTAAAGGTATCACACACCATAAACAGTTGCTCGGGCAGCATCTGGCCAGATTGCCAAACACTGGTGATGGTGCCCAATGCAGGCATACAAGAAAACACTAGTGAACCTTTTGCCAACTGAGACTCTTCCTCTGTAGGATCAAGCCAAGTTTCTTTACCGACGACAGACTTCAAGCAGAGGTGAGCCAGCGTTTCAAGCAAGTCTGCTAAAAAAACACATGTACCGCAGCGCAAGACATGACAAGACCTAACATCTCGAATCCAGCATCGGCCAGAGCCGTGCTAGCGGCAACGATGCCAGACGCGATGCACCCTTCTGTACCATCCGCCTCGATGACGGTGAGAAATATATCTATCGTCGATTTCGGTAGCAGTTCAAGTCGAAGTGATGGGACTAGGGCCTGTTGTATAGCTATCGCTAACGACCTATCTTCGGCGTCCTAGGTAGGGTGGGAGTTAGTACATGTATAGGTCAGCACTAGCCTTTATATCGTACGCGCATGGGTGCTCTCCGACGACCACAAGAGAAGGGTGTATATTTGACCTCAATATTGAGTTTACCTTTTTCATTAAAGGCTGTGTTTTTTGACTGCCTTGGGCCATAACTGGGAGCAATAAATTGTAAAAAAACTACTTCATGTGATAGAAAGGTATAACGACACACACGGCGCAGGCGATCTTGGTTCGATCTGTTTCTACGTACGCGGAACCGCTGGCTTGATCAATCAAGCCTGGTTGTAGAACTGCACATTATTTAAGTTCTGTTCCAAATTTTGGCATGAGATTTTTGTGTTACAGACATATTGGACGAATATCCGTAGGTTTTCGCGATTTCCGGTATTGCACCGAAGTCCTACTGAGTTTCTTAAGATCATCCGAGTCTTCGATGGCAAATATCGGTGGGTGACTTTCTTCTGGTCCATTTATACGTCTCCGGTCAAAAACTATCTGAGCCATGGGTAATGAGTAGATTTTAAACTCCGGCTGTTGTGATGGGGGTGTTGAGCTTTATGTTTGTTCATGAAACTCTCATTTACACTCAGCAAACCAAAGCAGGTGGCAGAGCCGACTCCTTCTTTGAAGCGTCCGGCTGCATTTGCATTGGCAGATGACGATGCCATAGATGCTGCACCAACGTCCGTCGCAGCGGATCGGAATGCACCAGCGAATAAGAAATTACTCGCACAAAATGTAGAGACTTCTAAGGCTATGAGGAAGCGGATGGAGGCCGAGATGAAAGTCGATACTACTGTCTATGAATATGATGAAGTTTGGGATCGTATGCAAGAGGCAAAATTGCGTCAGAAAGAGGCGAAGGAGAAGGACGCCCTTGACAGGAAGGTGAGCGAGGACCTCTTGCAATCTAGGATCTGGCTGAACCATACTTTCACTAGCCTAAATATATACATGGCCTTTTAACTAGTGCAGTGACCAGAAAATTAGACCATTTGCGAGCTGAGGAAAAGATGATGCAGTTGGAACGAGAGGCAGAGGGTGATGAATTCAAGGACAAGGAAGTTTTCGTTACCCAGGCATACAAGGATCAGATGGCAGAGGTTCGCAAGGCGGAAGAGGAAGAAAACAAAAGAGAAGGTAAATTTTTCACCGGGTTGTACTACTGCACCACACCTCAGGGCTTACATTTCTCTAGAACTCATGAAAAAGCACGGTGCCAAGTCTGCCGGCATGACACATTTTTACCGCAAGATGTTGGAAGAATCCGAACAGAATCACGAAGCCACCGTGGCTGCCACCACTCAAAAGGCACGTATCATTGGACCACAAGGCCCCGTGCCTAACTTGACAATCATAAAACCTCCCGACCATACTCCGCTATCTGATCTCGAGCTCGCAAAAATTGCACGAGGACAAGGCAAAGAAGTAGAATTGAATGATGACAACCAGATCGTTGACAAGCGTGACCTGTTGGCCGCTGGTTTGAACCTCGCGGCTCCGAACACTCGGCGACTCGGATTACGACCATCGAGCACTCAAGCGGCCCGGATTGATGCAGAGACAGTCAGGTCACATCAGGCTGTTGGAACCGCTGCTAGTCGCCGAGAAATCAATGAACGGAGAGAAAGAGAGATACGGCAGCAGTTGGCGGCGGAAGAAGAAAGGCTCGCCAGTGAGAAACGAACGGCAGAAGAAGAAGCGGTGCGAAGGATTGTGGCAAAGCGCAATAATGACGATGATGTACAAAGTGCCCGAGAACGCTACCTTCAGCGTAAAAGACAGCGTCTTTCGAACAGTCACGATCCGCCGATATCTAATGATTAACGACCCTACTGCAGAAGTACATCACGTTGTAAGATTACGATTCACCCTGATATACTATGTTGAGTAAACTATTAAATTATTCTTTTTAGAGTCCAGTGTAAAGAAGAGCTTGTCTTGTACGAAAACAGTCTTTGTCCGTGATCAATGGGAGCTCGGGCATGTTGAACGTAGACGCTGTTCGCCGATCATCGAAACCATTACATCGAAGGCCTGTAGGACGTGATGGATAGGCGGTCGTTGATGAGGTGCCTCGTGAAGCATGGGCTTGATGACCTGCATGAGTTCTGGAATATGATAGCCAGTTAACTGCGACGAGTGGTTTTCAGTTATCTCTGACAATGTCTCCTGTTCGTTGATGGGAATACCTTGCATGCTCTTAGAATAAGCACGGCGAGTGCCCATACATCTATCTTGTATGGATCAGCAAGCTCTCCTCTCTCACATTCGGGAGGAATCTCTGTTCCACGATAGCCATGTATAGCGGGTCTGGATATGCCAGCATATCTCCGACTGAGCTCGAAGTCGATGTAAGCGTAATGGCCATTGTAATCCGTCAACAGATTACGCAGAGAGATGTCCAGGTGGGCCATGTGGTGATTATGCATGAATACGGCGTGCTGCTTGCGCCCGTTAAATTTCCAACATTATTATGAAGCGAACGAACCAGTGCTTACTTCAATGCATTGTCGAAGTGCACGTAAAAGGAGCTTTAGACAACACGGGTTATCGGTGATGAGTTGCGGGGACCATTCCTCCATTACAATAAATACAATCTCATCGTTAGATACTTCGATGAGGTCTAAGACAGCTATACATAGTAGAACTGAAATTAGGGTTTTAAAGGTATCATAAAGGAAACTGACGTATGGTATGATTCATTGGATCATTTCGAAGCGGCGATGTAGAGAGTATACGGATGACCTCGTATTCTCGACTATAGATGTGAACAGCTTTGACCATTATCCTTTTTCCGTCGCAGATGCGGAAACCACGGAACAGGTTATCTTGCTAGTAGTGAGTGAGATTTGATCAGTAAACCAATTTAGATCAACTCGGTACCGCACCAATCCTGCGTCTGGACAGAGGGTGTCATCGTCCTGTCGTTCACATATACTCAGATAGCCTGTGGGCTGTACACTGGCGTTCTGGACGCAGCTCTTGTAGAACTCTTTCACGTCTTTTACAGTCTCGAGCCGAAATCCGCGGACCCTCAAAGTATTTCGATAGCTTGGCCAGTGTGGGGCGATACGTCGGTTGACTTCGTCTTCGTCGAGTGAAGAGTCTGAAGAAGAAGGAGAGTCTGGTAAGTGATCAAGGTCTGGCTCCCAAGCGCCAACCATGGGTTTGGGAACAGGCGCCGGATGATGGGATGGTGAGAACATCAAATAACACACATAGAATATAGAGGATGATGAGCGGCAGGGGTAGAATTGTAGGCTGTACAGCGGGAGGGAAGGAGACAGAGGGGAGCGGACGGAAAGGTCAGACGCGGTTTAAGTATGAACGATGTCCGCGTATGGCATCAAACTCGTTTCGGTTTGGGATTAATATGCTCAACATGGACCTCGGCGGAATAGCAACGCAAAGCGAGGTTTTTGTTTCTTTTCGAATGATTTACCCGATAGGGTAGTACCGAAAGGAACAAGAGACACAATATGGATATCAGTTCCCAGGTCAAATTGACACCAAAACAGAGCGAATGGTTAGTTGCTGTTTTCCCGAGTACGTATACGTACGTAGCATGGACAGGTCAGTGAGCGACGAAGATAGGGCTTGGCCGCGTGGACCGATGGCCGGTCAGAAGCATGTACAAAAGGCGTACTTGTGTACTCATGATCATGATGAATTAACCGGATACAAGGGCATATTGACCGACGAGGTATGGTAAGAGTATTAGGTAGCCACTGTCAAGAGTCATGGCAAAGGTGAGATACAGATGACCCCTTTAGGGATCTCGTTGCACGTGCACTACCCGTCCGTTCATCGTGCGAACTCGACTCCTTTCTCAAGACAACCAAGTACAGGATACCCTGCATTTATGGAAGAAGGTACTAAATCTAAAAAGACCGTCTTTGTCGGCGGCATTGGTGATGATGTGGATGAAGCAGTCCTTTACGAGAACTTTTCTACCTTTGGTACGCCCATCTTTCATCCTTCGTCACAACCGATTTACACGGTACCTATCACAGGTGACATTATTGAAGTTCAATTGCCTTCCTCTGCCACGAACCCCAATCAACAACATGGTAACGCGCTAATCTTATCGTATGCAACTTTACTTGATACCCTTCTATTCTAGAAGCGAAACATCGTGGCTTCGCCTTCATCACTTATGGTTCATCTGCAGATGCACAAGATGCAATCGACAACATGGACTTGAATGAACTACGTGGAAAAGTGGTAAAAGTCAACTTGGCAAGACCAATGAAAACGCCCCTCCAGCTTGGCGGAAACAGAGCAGGTGCTCCTCGTCATAGACTCATAATTCTATTCTTTGCATTTTGACTACTCGCTCTCTTCAGTTTGGGAGTCGGAAGAGTGGCTCAAACAAAATCTGAAACCTTTAGCTCAGAGCGGAGGTGAGTCTCCGCACTTTTTACCTTTAAAAGTACCGACCTTTTCATCATATATTCTGCCAGGTGTTCAAGGGCGGGCAGCCCAGCAGAAGAGTCAAGAACAAGAAATCGAAGAGCAACCCGATGAAGCCATGGAAGAATGACCAAGTATACTCGGAAACTTGCACGCGATTGATTCCTACTCCAAGTTTGTGTCCCACTCACATGTCAGCATCCAGCTGTTATGTGAATCAAAAAGATGTCATTGGAATCTCATCAGGTTGGATCCAGGTCTCGGACCCGACGCTGTGCTTCTGATGGCAAGTACAGTAACTCGGAACGGCATGTAGAATAGCGTCACCCTGATCACCAGTAGTGAGAAAATGCTATTGCTTGGCTGCCGTCTTGGAATACCATGCGGGGCTGATTCCTCGGCGATATAGAAGCGTCTGAAAAAAAAAAGTATAACGTTACAGGTTCGCATAAATGGGCAACCCCGAGAGACACGTACATACGTGAGGCATGTGGAACAATGTCTGAATTTAATACTCGGTCGGGTTGGTACTTTCGTCAAACTGTGCACGAGCCCTCTTTATGTCTTCTTGCATGAACAGAAGCTCCTCCATGCGAGCAAGCTTCTTCGCATCCGCTGGTCGTGAGAGTGCTCTGCGCAAATCCTCGATGGATAACCGTACTTTTCGCGATGATGAACCAGCTGTCTGACACTAACTGTGATATAAGCATATGAGAGGAGTATACAAAGCCCCTCGTACAATATCAGCAATGTACTCAACCAGTATCTCTTCCATCACATTGACTGTGTCGTTTGCAGGGTTACGGTCATCGCCAAATCCATACATTATGCTTTTTACTAGTTTGGTTCTAATCAGCCAACATAACATGGCTCTGAAATTTGACTTCGTCTCACGTTCTTTTGCGAATAAGCCTTTAGTGGATTGTTTGCGTGAGCTACGTCCAGTTGCGCCGCCAGTGGAAGCTGCGGCGACGCTTTCTCTAACGTAAGATGGCGTATATGACGAGTATGATGGCGTTCTTGTTGCAGCTTGGGTCGCCGTGGAAACAGGTGGATGATATGTGGTCGTTGCAGCAGACGTTTGTGGGGTTGTGGTAGGTGTGTGTGCAGATTGCGTGGGGTGGGGCATGTAACTGTATGGAAAAGTCCACCCATAACCAGCTACTCCTGCTTGGTAGGCCCCAGGCTGATAAGAGTAAGCTCCAGGTGTTTGTGGATGAGCATAAGCGCCATGAGGTGCAGGATGGTACGCGCCGTAGGGATAAGTCGTCGATGTTGGTGGATGAGTCGCAGGAGGAGTATAGTGAGGATAAGCCATTCAAAGCTACATAAACAATCCAAGAGAGACTGTACAGCAATGCAATCGACGGAGGGCGATGTACTCGTATATATACAGCAGCAAACAATAGTACACATACTCTACTAAGAACTGAGAAATCATATCAATCGTCTACGCCTTTCTTCCTGTCAAGCTCAAGATGTCTTGCATCCTCCATCATATCTTTCAGTTTCTTCCACTCCATATCAATGACTCTCCTTTGATCAAGCCAGTCACAAATGCCATCTGCGTCGTCAAGATCACGTGGGGGTCCTAATGCGCCAGCGTAAGCTACACGGAAAAAACCTCCAGACTGACGGTTGGCATGAAGTCCATCAACTTCATCACGTATGCCTTTAAAAAGTGCGTACTGAAGAGCAATTTGTTAGCATTTACACACACGATCAAGCATATTGCGAACCTCCCAATGTGTAAATTGATGATAGACTCTTGTACGCCTTGCACAGAACCTGCCTAAATGAAATTCAACAGAAAAAGGTGGCTCTTTAGAAGCCGTGCTATCGCTCCCACTATCGTTATCGCCGTCACTATCAGAGCTATTGTCAAGTCTGTCACTCTGACAAACCGAGGTGAGTTTATGTTTGAGTGATGGATAATAATTTACACACGCACCTTTATTTCAAAACCCCACTTATCATAAGGCAGACCACTCAGCCGACCTGTAAGCGTAGATAGGCGCCCACCAAGATGGCATGCATCGCAGGCTGGGATCGCAAAGTCAAGCGGAATCAAATCAAACTCGGGATACGTCTCTAGGGGTTTCTTGTACTCTGGGCGCCATATTGATGATGTGACGAGAGAATCCCTCAGCCCGGACAACTTGCGGCGCACCGTTTGTAGCGGCACAGAAAAATACTCTTCCCCTTTGATGGAACAGACGATAAGCGGTGCAATGCAAACGAGTCTATTATAGCACATACTCTGGAGTTGTTCTTTCATGAAGTAATGTCTCTCCTTTGCAGGCCGCGCTGCGATATGCACGAAGAACTGGAAGATTTTTTTGAATTGGTGGTCAAGGTCCTGATGAGACTCCATGCTGAACTGCATTGGTAATGATGCAGTAATGGCATTGTGGTCCTCTACGATGAAGTCTAAGGAATTGCTAGAATCTGAGCCCTCATCAAAAAGGCTATCAAAGTCGCTGCTTGGCTTCGCGCCCTGGACAGACATATTCTCGTCTGAAGACTCGTCATTGCTGTCCTGGGAGGATGAAGATTTTGATGTTTTGCCTTGCTTCTTCCCTATATAACAAGCACGGTAGCATTAGTTGGAGTACAGGAAGCTACTTGAAAAAAGTTCATACTCTTCAATTTTTCGAGATTTTTCTGAAATGCTGTCTTCTTATCTCGCTTTCTAAGTCTTGTGGAAAGGATATCTGGTATCATATATGTATCAACTCATGACGTTTTCAAGGTAATGTTTGGCTCACGTTCTTTTTCGACCTCCTCAGCGAGATCCTCATTATCAGATGACGAAGTCAAAGCAACAGTGCGCTTCTTTATGAGCTTGCGCCTACGAGGCTGTTGCGCGGAGTCATCATCATCATCAGATTTTTGCGCCTTGACTTTCCTTCTCAAAGATGTTTTCACTACACGGCGATCGGCGGAATCATCGCTGATAACAATGATGCTAGTTTTTCGTCTTTTGGGTGACGCAGGTACAGGTTCATCGCTCGAGTGAGAGTTAGGTTCCTCGAGCTCAAACTTGATGGAACTAAGACCATCGTCGTCGTCATTGTCACTGCTGGCTTGAGGGAAGATAGCGCGTCGATTGCGTTTTATTCGTGTAGGTGCAGAGGCCTTTGAGGTAGAAGCACGAGACAATCCTGGCGAGGTTTCCAGTAGAGTTGCCTGTCGAAGAGATCTAGTTTTCTTCTTGAGAGACATGTTACATGTAGCTACATGGATGTTCTTACGTAGATGTTAACGTGACCGTCTCGTGACGAGACCTCTGTGTATGTGCGCATGTGCGCATACAACTGGCACTTTATCTTGACCTCGACAATGCGCGCTGCATGACAGTCAAGCACTGTTAAACGAGACGTGCTACAACCACTCCTACGCTCTTGCCCTATCTCTGCCACCAACAATATCTCAACAAAATGGACCTTTACAGCCCGCCTTCTTATAAAGGCACATCTAATGTCGAAGACAGCTTCACAGAAGAATACACTTTCTCCGTCAACTCACCTGCGTCTCCTTTGCGTCATAGTTCTCCATCTTTACACATATCAACATCCACATTGACGGGAACTTCTCCAATTTCACCGATAACGCCTCTGGCGCAGCCACAAAAGTTCAAAAAGAATAACGACAGGGCACGAACTGAATCGCGGAAATTACTGGCACATGTATTAAGCCAATTGGACCAGAGGGAATTGCCACCCTCTATATTCGATGGTCATAACAATACCGAGGACCAAAAACCAGACAATAATCTTGACGCGCTCTTCGAGGCCGTTAAGGACACAGTCAAGAGACAAAGAAAGGGTTTCAGGCAGCAACAACAACCTGGTGTTACAGAGGATGACTCTGATGACGACGGTGAACATGAATTTTCGACAGATGAGACGTACAATCTTGTCATCCAACTCAAAGACGTCTTGACTATGTCAGTGGACCAAGGGTGGCATATCTTTGATGAGAAGTGTGTATTATCCACTTTACGTTGTTTGCTTCTCACTCTTTTGTGCACAATAGCTTCGAGCGACAGAGTGACGGGAAACCTGCAGTATATCCATTTCGTCTCCCGAGAAACAGTCTACAACCTGCAAGCCATAGATCTCGCTCCCTATCGCCTATAGACTCAAAACGAGTCGACGCACCTCACTTACTTTCTTCTTGTATTTCAGCTCTTGCATCTGTTGTTTTGGAAGATTGTCGCTATCGGATTGCGTCTCCAAGGCCTTCGCGCCCTCCGAACGCGTTGCAGTCATTGGTTTTAGATGTAGCATCGTTCCTTCTTCATCTCAATCGCCAGTTTCCCAATATCACCACCCATATCGGGTTTGCCATTCTACCTGCCTTTTCGACATTCCCACCAGAGATGCATAGTCGATTGTTGGCATTCTTTGAAAACTCTGTGATTAGAGGTACATTGGAAGACCTTGAACGCAGCCAAGGTATCAATAACATAGCCCTCGGTACGGAGGGCTTTGATAGTGAGTGAATCATGTTCGATCCTGTTGGAAACTAACCCCATAGTGGCAGAACCACTACCCAGCTCGGGCTCGTCCAGCGTGGCTATACATATCGATACAGTAGACGAAGACCCAGCATCCACATCTGATCAACCACATTGGGTTAAGTGGTCTTCCACTCCGGACACAGCACTAAGGTTACGATCAACGCATGCGCCCTTTCAATCCCTGTCTCTCTATTCCCTTTCTTCCATAGTCGCACCTTTGCTCGCGACAATCTTGGAATCCGTTGATCTCGAACTACAGGAAGGTGTTCGCACCAATGTCCTCCACCGGTTTTGCAGATTACTTCATTTGATCGTAGATAAAAAGGTCGATGCCTACAATGATATTCTTCAAATAATTGGATATCATACCTCTAAAGCTCGACACAAAGCTCTCAGTATATTGTGTAAAATTTGGCCTGCAGCAGTGGGACACATCGTGATTAGCGAGCCCTTTGATGATTCATATCTACTGGAAGGGCCTGCGTCGCTTGCTCAGACTACTCAACATCCTCACCAATTTATGCCATGGCGATTTCCCTTGCCCCAAGACCATCCTAGACTCCATGGCTTTTCTCAGCATGATTGTCGTTCCTGCTCACGTCCTATCCATGGATTCGGCCTTCTGTGCCTGTTATGTATGTGTGGAATCCACTTCGACTGTTACGACTACCCAGAAGGCAGTTGTCTCTTGCAATATCCCTTGGCTTCCGATCCCCATGTTCGGCGTGTCGCGATGTATCGCTTCTCAAGCTTTCAATCAGAGCAGAGCAGTTTGGACAGCGCATCTGTTAGGTCGCATACCCCCCACACCTTCAGACTTGTTAATCTATTTACACTGTGCCTTTGCTTTATTTGCAAAGAGCCCCTCTGGGGTTGCGCTCAACAGGGCCTACAATGCGCCTCATGCTCGCATTTTACGCATTCGTCTTGTCTACATACTACATCTACTTCCGAATTTCCCTGCTCCTCCAAAGATTTCAATTCGGATCATGTTTCTATCGATTGGAGAATTTTGCGGCAGTCGTGTGTCGACTTCCATCATGACATCATCCAACTCTCGTATAACGAGCTTGCTCTGCAGAGTTTCGAAGAAATCTCGATCATTCACGCGACCCTGTGGATACAACTGCAGATACTCACTAGCGGCATTGCTATGAGTTCTATTATGGTCAAACAACAAGGAAAAAACGTACTTCAAGCCAAAAATCATGATGTTGGTGAATTTGAGCTCCACCATGTTGTCAGGTGGTGCGAGGACCTCCTCTCATCAGATAAATTGCCACGATCTGATACTATAGACAACTACATGGAAGAAAACCACTTAACCTGTTCAGAATATCTTATGATGTTTGACTGGGCTAACCTCGTCTATGTTGCTTCTGTTTTAAAATCCCCTTATCCAGAGCAACACCTTTCGCATAGCTCATCGTCTGACCTTCTCAGTGTCACACAGCCTAGTCACTTTGGGCGTTCCGCCTCTGATGGACCCTCACAGCCTTTCGAATTTGTTCCGTTATCCCATATGCGTGACATGCTAGGGTATACCTTGAATATCTATTCAGATAATGTCGCAAAGCTCCTATTATCACATCTACACCGATATGGCTTATTTTGCCGAATAGACGGCGTTCCTATTCTCTTCAACGGCGACTATGTCACAAATACTTATTGCTCTTTTCCCATTCCTTTTGGCCTTGACCTATCATCGACTGTGGAAATACTCGTTTCTGCCATCGAAGCATGTCTCAGTGACGCTCATCTATCAAATAACGAAGTTGGCTTGCTTCTGCTTGTGCGAAGGTTTTGGCCGAACGGAATGGCTTCAGAATACGCTCTTCGAAGGCTTACGCGAAGTACGCTGTCCTGGATTCTCGCTGAGGTATGCATCATATTAACCTTCATAATGGCTGAACGAATAATCAGGTCTACAGGATGACCACTTGACGACAGTTCTCCATGATTATCTCGAAAAAAAGAGAAGTCTCCCTGGAGTCCGTTCAAACCAAGATCCAGCCATCTGGCCATTGAACCAGAGCTCTCGCCCTACCCAATCCAGCTCGACCCATAATGGTGGAGACTACCTCGCCACAAGACGTGCCCTCCTCTCACAGTACATCATGCCTTGGCTTCTTGCATTGCATGACTTAGATGCAATAGCCTATGCGGCCTTAGTTTACGAAGGTTGCTTGGAAGCTGAGGTCGCTTCATTCAGTGTCGAACAATCTAACGTTGTCAAAAGTAGCTCGAACAAGGTTAAAAGAACTTGGTTCATTCTTTATCATATCTCATCCATGCTTTCAGGAAGGTCTTCTCAACCACTGCGATAGAGTTCTCCGTTCGATTGCCAGATTGGCCCACCTTTCAGTTGCGTATAGTGTTTTCGACGAGTTGTTCCTACATTGGCTTGAATCCGTGATCATCCATGACTTGTACGATAAGGTCAGAATGGTCACCCAGGATCTTTACACAGGAGAACTGATTGCATCTTAGCCTATGCCATCACTCCACCGACTATTCCCTCGAGATTCCGACTTATCGGCTCCTTATTCTGGGGAGCAGGCAAAAGTCGTACTCGATGGTATATCTATCGATCCATGGAGAGCTATTGTTCGAAATTCCTCTGAAGAGTTTCTGCGGAGCCTCAAGTGGCTCTACATGTTTGCTTATTCTGGGATAGAGATACCACTAACGATATTCAAGACCGTCTCTGACCTTGGGTACCAATATCAAAGTCCCCTATCCGACTGTCTCTTGTTCGCCAAAGCCATCTTGTGCTCGACTTGGCTCAGATCCAGGAGTCGGCAAGAGATTCAGACCTTATTATCTGAGCTTCATGTTAGGCTGAGTCCCCAGATCAGCGCTAATTTGAATCAAGGAAATCGAATCGAGGAAGTGTAAGCTCAAAAGTCGGCATATCCATTCAATTACCTATCCGTTGTCTTACAGCGCCTCCTTCATACGGATTTCTTTGGCAACTTGCTCATTGCTCTACGGGTGTGATAGAAATAAGATTATCGAACTTGGCCTCATCGAACACGAGGACATAAAAGGCCTCCCTCCTCGGTATGTCTTCAACAGCATAAGCTATTTTATCTATTCACCATATTACAGGAGAAAGTTGAACTCTCGTGGATCAGCTGTTGTGGATCCTATGATTGTCAATCCTCGGCTCATGGAAGTTCTTGAGAAATACATAGCTGCTAATATTGCGGAGATTACATGTGTCGTGGTAAAGTTCTTGTACTTGTTTCTGACAGATTCCCCCTATCTGGAGTCATATGAAGTGGACAATTTCATCCTACGCAACGGAAGACTACTTGCCATTTGGTGCGTTGATCTAGGATCGTGTAGACCACATCCTCATACAAAACCTACAGTGCCTGGCAGAGTTATGATGCACAGGATTCTGATATATCAAGCCTACGGGCTCATTTTCTTTTGAGAACGTTGGTGGTAGATTCAGAACCTTTTCGAGATGTCTTGGAGACCTGGTTTCTCCCAACCAGTAGCTGGGAGAGGCGGTACGTTTCATATTGTGCATGTGTATAGTCGCTCAACCCATGCAGTCTTCTCGCTGTGACCCGACTATTCCGCGTTGTGTTAGATGTGATTAACCCTTCCTTCCACATAGAAGACCGACAGTGGAAATCCAGTGTATCTGACATATTCTACTATTTCTTTACCTCGCTATGGTCAGACAAGCGGGTAAGCGATCGGTTAGCTTTGTCATTCAAACAACTGATACTCTTCTAATTCAAGGAGGAAATACGCCTTGCTACGGACTCGCTATCCGCAAGTCTACTTCCAGCTCATTTTGAGGCTATTTCTGCTTGTTGGAACGAATTGTTACCTAAGATGAGCATTGTAGAGCGAATAAGGCTTATCACGTTCCTTATACAACTTCATCCACATTTTCCTCGCTGGCAAGGTAAGAAAGTATTGATCGTAACGTCGACGTAAGCTTAACGTTTAGTCAAAAGTTATATCATGGGACGCCCTTTTTGAAGCCCTTTTAGACGATGCTTTCAATGAACAAGAATCTATTGCTACTCGTTTGGTGAGCGCAATACCCTCTGAATTTACTATAACTCACAAACACGTCGTAGTCTATTTATGGGCTATCTACCCAAAGTGATCCCGATGTTGCCTCTCTGCGCGTTCGTGTATTTCCTTGGCTTGAATACCTAGCTATCAACACTGACAGCAAAGTCAGGTATCCACTGTTTATCTGAGCCTGCAAATGATCGCAGATGGCATCACAATAGACGGCCTTATGCTTCTCAAGCTCAAAAAACATTTGCTCCAAGCGAGTGGCTTTCGGGACGTTTCGATAGCTTCGCAGAATGGGCAATTACATCAAGTTCGGTTTGGGGAAATCACCGAAATACCTGTTATAGCACACCCATGTATCAACCAACTCTTAGTTGTTATGGACGCTCCCTACCCTGTGGACATCGCTCCTGCAGCAATGGCTGGTGCAGACGAGCTGGACGAAAGACCAGTCTCTGTGCTTGTCGGTTCTATTTTTGTTGACATGTTCTTGTCCATGTTCTGCGCGGTGAGGGATTTAGCTTCTCTACCAGTGTTGACCTTCAAGAATATGCTGGAGACGCTATGTGTGATCAATTACAAACACGATTTTGAATCCAGGACGCTTAGGCATCTCCAACAAGCTCTACGCCGCGCCGTTGCACGGACTCTAGAGTTCCTCACAGTGGATATGAGCTACGATCTGCGCCAACTCGCCTTGTCCGTGACTCAGGCCTTTGTTAAAAGGTGGCACTCATTCATGGGTTCTCTCATATAGTATGTTTGTCCTGATTTTACTCATAATCACCGTCATTCACACCATTGGCTTCAGCACGGCTATCGAGTCAGTTGTGAAGCTGATTGCATCGCAACACCAGCATGGTCAAGATGCTTTGGTTTTACAAGCTAAAGCCTTCCTTGATGCGACTCTGACTAAGTATGACTGAGCAGATAAAGATGTACCGAAGCTGACGCACATACAGATATTCTCAGAATGGACTTTTTGCTAACTTGGTCAAAGTAGGGTATCTCTCAGTCTATAAAGAAACGACCACAATTGACATTCACCTCACAAGCGTCCACTCCAACAAGAATTCTTTGCTGTCCTAAAACAAGTGACGGAAGCCAATGCAAAAAAAAACCCTGAAATATCACCTAGCTTGCGTGAAGCCTTGCTCAGGGATGTTTTTACGCGAACCATGGAGTCGGACAGTCCCAGCTTCCAAAATGTTTTGAACAATCTTCAGTTTTATGTAGAAGTAACATTCCATGAAGGTTACAGCGTAGAGCTCCTGCAGTGTGAGTGGATCACAAGTCGGAATACTCGTTATTGACCATTCTCAGTCGTTGGTCAGCAACTGACATATTTCGCTCGGCGGTGTTCTGAATTACCTCCCGACAATATAAGCCCTGTTCCTCTTCTGGGTATATGCGCCACCCTCATTCATTATAACAAACCTCGTAGCCGAGTCAGTGCGGTCTTTGACTCGTACCTTAGCCTGCTCATCTTTAACTGCCAGGAAATGTTGCTGTATATAGATACAGTGATGCGAGTGGTCCTGACTAGACTTAACGTCAGTTGCGACTGCTTGACCCGCCTTCTTCAAGTTACAAACTCTGTTCATCGAAAGCTGCCAGGCAACGACCCCACTTCCATCGCAGGCAATGTTCTTATGTTGATATTTGAGTTACTTGGTGATGGCTTGCGAATGAAAACTCGAGTTCTTCCATTTACTTTAAAGTCTATGCTCGAGGTGTCGTTGTTTTATTCCACATGTTTTACGTGTTTAAACTCGCTTTTTAGGCAATTACGACTACGGAAGCTACCTGGTCACTTTCACCAATTGTTGGAAATATCTCCCTGCTTGGACTGGTTGATCCTGGAATTCATTTTTTACAAAATCACATCTGGCAAGACGTTGATAAAGACTTCGCTGCATCTTTGGCAGTTGCACGGATGCTTTTACAAGTTTCAGGACAAGATCCTACTGTCATGGTCAAATTGGCAAGCTACGGGTCAGAGGTTTGTGTGGGTTTATGAAGTGTGTCGCCAGGTGACGTTGACCCTTGATAGAAAACTACCACCACCAATTTTAGAGTTCGTGCATGGAGCATTTTAGTCGTAGCCGCTTTGTTGGAACCGAAGGAACATTGGTACAACAGTATTTTCGCTCAGATCCAAAGTTTTTCGTTTGCACACCACGGTGCAATACGTGCTTACATCCACGGAGCCAGTTCTTCCGAGCCATCAACAGCCGAAGTAAACCACGCCTATATCGCGATCAAACTTTGGATCCTCATGGCGCATAGAGTCACCAGCAGCAGTGATTTCTTTAACGACTCGCAATCTCATAACGTCTGGAATGAGCTATGGCCACCCTTTGAAGCTCTTATCAGTCAACTCGAGGTTGACCCTCGGGGTCAATACCTAGTAAGCCAGTTCTTGCAATACGGCCGTAGTAATGATAGATATTTTCTCCGCCGCAGAATCTTGGAACTTTGGTTTTATCTTCTGTAGCGGACTTGTTCGTATTTCTGAGAACTCTGCACAGCCCCCTTGCACTTCAGACTTCAACATATGTGGCAATCTTAAATCGATTGGCCAACCTAGGAGCTGGGGAAACACTCAACCAAAAGGTGCGCCTTCAAGTGAAAAATAGAGTTGAGTTGATTATGTATCATCTTATAGGTGTCTCGTGCATCACGATACATGTCAGAGCCACCGCCCGAAGCATCTTTTGAGACTTTAGTAAACCAAGCGGCTAAAGACATTGTCGCGGCGGAGAAGCTACGCATGGTAGAAACCAGGGTGGTGCAGGAAAGGCGAGCACCAGAGAAACGTGGACGAGATTTGCGGGCAACGACCTGAATTAGTGGCAGTGATAGTCATCGAGGTATAGAGGTATATATACGGTATAACGAAACTGTGATTATAGTGTATATTTAGTAGATTTTATGGTCTAGTCGTCGATTGAGCTTACCCATTAAATGGTCATTTTCAAGCTGTCCTCAATCTCTCTCTTCTAGCCCTTTTACGATTTTCCTTCACGATAGTGGTGCCAACGAAAATTCCAATTGCCGTGAGGCCGAGAACGAGGATGAAGGCGGGAAGCCTCACTGCCCATTCTCTCTGGGGGAAATAATTATGTATTTGGCTGGAAGGATCGAAAAAAGGCTGCGCATTTGGAATTGAGTCTTATGTGTGTGTGATAGATAAGAGGGGGACAACCGCGTACTAGAAAAATGGCCCATGTGGTATAGTAAGTAAACACAAAAGTGGCTGCCAGCAGCATTGCCCCGCCTAGGACTTTATCACTTGCACCCTGTAGTGTTATCAGACATAGAATAATTGTGCCAGAAAATGAAGAAGAAGACCATTTCTAAAAGTTTGACAGACGGTGGTTGTGGTTGACAAGAGTGTTGATCAAAGTTTTTACATTAACACACAAACAACCGAGCTACTCAGCGACGAACAGCCCTACAGACTTTGGCGAAGCTGGTAGGTTCCTGCGCGTAGAGGCATGGATACTCATGCTTTTGCATCTCTGGCGCACGTTCGAATCCTGCTCGTCCCAGTGGGCTCTATTCCTTACTCCGCCTTCGAGAAATATGCAGCAGAGATCCGTAGTTTTGACGCTGTAAGGTTAGGAGATATTCCTGCTAATCATAAGGACGAAAGATGTGAGCCAGAAGGCCGTATTCAACCATTGTCATACTCATCATGTACAGCGCGGTTTATGCCCAGTCCATTGTCGACAGGATACTTGCACCTGAGCTTTCCCACTCATCCTCCACCTCGCGCACATCTGCCCCTCTCACTTATCCGTCCTTCTCACTTCCCCTTGGCGGTTATTGGTATCGCAGTATACTCCCAGACAGATTCCTTATCTTCGGTCTATGCACAGTTCAACTCTTCTTTGATTGATATATTTCCCTCCGACGGGATATACCCATTGGCTAAACACTGCTTCGTATTCGAGGAAAGCGATGATACTAATATAGGCCTTGGTGATGATCTTCCTGGGCTGACTGTTCTGCCATATATGATGGCCAATAAGAAGCTCTACATTGGAACTCTGCTGGCAGGTCTCTGTTCTAACATCCTTGGTGAATTTGGGGTCGTGGTATGCATCATCTAATCGCTAGTGTTCGCTCCGGATTTATTTGCATGAAACAGGTTAAAGCCCTCGAGAGCCCTTTGGGCAATGAATACCTAAACTCGGCATTATTACCTACAGTGCCTCCCTTATCAGAGATACCGGAACCTCTGAATGGATCCAGGAAAGATTCACTTCCACCACTCCCTTCATACAACAGTCATTCGGACAATAGCAAAGCAAACTTTACATTATCGGCCGCCCCGGTAAAGCGTACTTCGTCAGGATCTGGCCAACGTCGTCCAATGAATTCTCAACCGGGAAGGAAGCGCATGAGCACTATTGGAGCTACCTCCTCCCATGGACGATTGTTCAAAGTATTTGGAGACCTATTTTTATTAGCCGGAAGGCCTGAAGACAGTCTCATATGGTATGATGCTATGCCTCCGCGTTATCTGGCACCTGTAACGTGAACATAGGTACTTGGAAGCTCTTCAACTTTTCAAGTCCTCCCAAGATTATGCTTGGCATGCCGCTGCTCTTGAGGGATTAGCTACCGTTTCCGTGATAGAAGCATGGTCTGCTGGTAACGGTTTGGTCCGTCATTTCATCAGTATAAGGAGTGGGCTCGTCTTATCCCACCTATTAGCAAAATACAGCAATGGGTTTAAAAGAACCCTGGACAGAGATATGTGACAAGCTTATACAGGCAGCTGCTCTTTATCACAAGTCACCTGCTGGTGAGGGAGAACCAAGCTATTCACTCCTCTCCTACTTGTATACCTCTTCTATCCTCCGACACGCCTCCTTACTATTTGCTATATGGTCCGCCAAAGGCTGGGGCCTCCTTGCATTCACGACGATGCTTCAACCTGGTCCGAAACCTTACCTTCCGCCAGCACTCTCTCAGGGGGACATCAACTGGGCAAATCTCGAACGTCTTAGCTCTATATCCGGTATCTCGAGGTCTTCAATTGCCAGTGTTATTGCACAACTCCACGGTCCATGGCTGCTACATCTTGGTGCAAGAGAACGTCTCGCTGTTCTAGAAGCTACTTCTAGCTTTTACGCTTGTCTTGGGTACAAAAGGAAAGAAGCATATATCTTGCGTGAAGTCCTTGGTTGCATATTGGATCTCATGGTGTGTGGTCGCGAAGAGGATGGTTTATCAAAAATGTCCGGTGTTTCAGGCACCTCCGGCCTGGGAATACAAGTTTCAAATTCTAGTGGAGGGGGATGGGGTGGGGTTGGGGTTAGAATGAGTGAAAGTTCAGATGGTAATGAGAGTGTCCTGAAGCTCTTGATGCACGTTTGTAAAGTCTTAGGCATCAAGCTCGATGCTGTTAAACTAGTGGACGCTGATCTAAACAATGTGCCATCAACATCTGCCACTGGCAAGATGTCTGCACTCAGTTACGATGTCTACGACGATGACGCCGTCATCCGAAACGAAGAGCCATATGGTTGGCCAGAACTTCAAGTCGGTGTCATTCGGGAAGCAGTGGCTGTCGCTGAGGCCCTGCCTGGTAAGCGATTTATTGACTGCTCTTGACACTGCCAAATTACGTATCTTCCTAGATTTTCCTGCTGTTGCTCAATTTGCCCTTTCGGCGCTGAAAACACTGCAGGTTGTCCTGTCACCAGGAGATCAACATCACTTATATACAACATCCTCTCGCGCACTAACAACAGCTCGCCGGCGTGGTGATACCAAACGTGTTGAGTACTGGTCTGGGAGGCCCGTAGTTAGTATCACTGTAGCACCGTATGAAATCGCGTTCATGTTTATTCCAAGACTGACGAATCTTGTAGGATGCCGTTGGTACGATTACCCGTCGAGAAGCCTATATCAGCCTTGCGGTCGACATCCTCAGGTATCGTTCCCATGTTGACTGGGGGTACTGACCCTTTCCTCTACAATCCGCGCAAAGCCGTGATGGGACAAGTTCGTTACTCAATACATGAACAAACGACGCTGCTTACTATTTGCATAGGAAAAGACCCTAGTCGTGCAAGGAGAAATGCTGGAGTTCATTGTTATATTGCAAAATCCATACATCTTCGACCTTGAACTGCAGTCGCTGAACTTGAGGTGAGCTGTGACGTTGACATGTACATCTTTCGATTCATATGTTCTTAAGCACAACAGGGGTTACTTTTGAATCGAATCCTCTCCGCGTCCTCATACCGGCGAATTCTTTACATCAAATTGTTTTTTCTGGGAAGGCTCTCGAAACTGGTATTTTAACTATACGGGGCTGCTACGTACAAGCTCCTGGAGGAGCTTCCAGGGAGTTTATTATGCCATTGTTCACTGAAGAAGAAGAGCAGCGGCTCTCTCGGAAGAGAAGCGCTCTCGCGTGCGAGTCTGGCCGGTCAAAATATTCTGGTATCGAGTCCTTCCCTTGGGAGAGGGCTAACAAACGCAGCAGCAGACCACCGTCTACCACGACTAAGTCCACGTTCCGGTTTTTAGAGTGTATAGTTGTTCCAGAGCAACCACTTCTTCGAATACGGAGAACATCTCTGAGTCACGGGGCGCTCATGCTGTACAACGGTGAAGTGTACGACAAACAACTTGAATTTACTACTTTTTCTGACTCCTATCAGGTCTACTATACGGATCACGCTTGAGAACGTGTCCCCGCTGCCTGTTGATTTCCTACGGCTTGTCTTTGACGACTCTACTATGGCACCAGCACAACAAGCCTTGGTCGAAGGCAATCTATCCGTGTTCGATACCTACGAGACTGAATATAGCCTTATCCAGAAGCCTGTCTTCTCGTGGAACCAAGAGGAGACCAAGGGCATTAAACCTGGTCAAAAATTGTCGCTCACTGTTACATGCGTAGGCAAGGTTGGGTGGTATGTAAGCCTGTACATCTCCTTTGCCAGAGACTTATGTGATGAGCAGCACCAACGGAACAATTCATTTCTCTTACTCGTATATACATCGCGAACGACCGGTGCTAAATGGCCCAAGCGAGGTTTTCCATACTCGCCAGCTCTCGTACCCTGTAATGGTCACGGTCTATCACATGCTTGAGTGCCACTCCATGGACATTTTATCACTTCCCAGTCATATGGCCGACGAAATTCACATAACCGAAGAGCAGCGAATAGCGAATCGCGGAACTTTGCATGTGGGTAAAGAGGGAAGTTGGTGCCTCTTTTCAATCGAAGTACGAAATACCTATGGTGTACCTTTTGACGTCACATTCGAAAGGTTACAAGAAGGTTCATCTCTACTCTACATCTTTTGCATCGTGATGTTTTGCTAAGGCTCAATGTCAGGGGCCCCTTTTACATCTGTATCGGCAACTGTTCCCCCAGGTTCCATGTCGAGGTAAGTTTTTGCTGTGGTCTCATCAAGCTCATAATATTGAGGGATATGTAGACTTGTGATTCCAATCCAAAAGTTTCTCCTGTCAGATGAATTGCTGTCACAGCCTATTCCAACCCTATCAGACCGCCAGTTTGTTGTTCAGAAGTCTCAGCTCTCTCGTCAGGAAGCAAGGATCCAGCGTGAATTCTTCTGGTATCGGGAACAGCTATTCAAATGTGTTCATGGTCGGTGGCGAGAGGTTGGTTCTCATCAGTAACCATTCTCTGCTTTGTTTAATCATTCTACCAAGACGGGAGGAGTGCGCTCGGGAGACCTTTCTTTAAGGCAGCAACGCATGACGTTGCCGATGTTGGAAACACTACGACTAGAGAATGCACAAGTGCAGCTATCACTCGCCGTATATGATGACTCACATGCCGACGACTGTTTACTTACTGCACGCGATGGCAAGTTCTATCCATCAGCAGACAATTTTGTATACCTCAGGATAAAAATTGTCAATACGTCTCGTGGGTATCTCGTAGCTTTCCCTCTGCGTGCCTCTAAAACACCTGTATAGCTTCCTCACGTGTGTTTACCGTGGACATAGAAATGGAGCCATCAGAACACATCGCTTACGAGGGTGTTCTCACTGAATTGGCTGTCGGTCGGTTAGAGCCGGGTGAAACACGACAAATTGACATGGCGATATGTTTTCTTGCGTATGGACGTTTTGAAGTATTCGCGGAGGCGCGATGTTTTGATTCTCTGAGATTAGATACCCGAGCTGGTAGTGGCCAACTCATTGCTATAGTGCGAGGTGATCACGGCGGATGAACTGTCTCAGCCAGTTGACCAAATTTTCCAAGGCCTACTCGCTGGGGAGTAGGCAGTTGCATCCTCGCACTATTTTTTGGAGACACTACTCGTATCCTTTCAATCAGGACAAAGAGAGGGTGCCAAAATTGGAGTTTGTAGGTAACAACACCTTATATTAGCGGGATAATCCGGAGGTTTACATATCACTCGTATTCTGAGTCCTCCTGGCTGAAAGCAGCGGAGTATGCAAGTATGGTACCATAGACTAATCTGTGTGTAATTATCAGAGTGATGACTGTGTGAGTAGAGGTTATAGTGAAGTGAAGCTGCAGTGACGCACCCTCCTCCAATTATTGACATGATACAGGCTTTCGGGTCAATGACCTCGGAATGGGCCAGAATAATTGGGAGAGCAAAGCCAGAGACGACAATGATCGAAGTGAAAAAACGGCCCAGATCGACGGGGCCCGAGCTTTCGCCATATTCATCAGAGCCACAGTGAGCAAAGACTGCGTTTGGTAGAGGTGCCATGACAAACGTAAGGGCTGAGGACAGTGGCGGGCTTAATTGAGTATCAAGACACCTGTTGCTACATATAGTCGCGTACCAACGAGAAGGGGCAGCCAGTTGTGCCATAATGCACATGAAAGGATAATCATAAGGAATCCGACAGCGAGAACGAATGAGAGTAGGATTACGGCTTTGAACAGAACAGTTAACAGAAAGTCTAGCTGTCCCTTCCTAATACTCACTTCTGAGACCAGCAGCCATGTTGAAGGTCAAGTTTAGATGTTCGTATCAGTCGCAGATGAACTGAGCGTCAGTTTGGACTCCTGCATGCTCAGACGTATTACGTAATCATGCTGTGCATGTTGTCATCATGTAGTGAGTGGTTAGTAACGTACATTTGCAAACCCAAGTGTAATAAGTTAAGAGTAAAATGATTATACGGGTAGGGGAGGTCAGCGTGCCCTTCTAGAACCACGCGTAGTATACACGTTCCGTGCGTCAGTCAAAGTTCCCATTAACGGTACAGATTCGTATCCAGCAACAGATTTCGAGGTCGGATGTGTTGACAATGGGATATTTGATATTGATGTTGGTACTGGTAGATTTTCTGGCCCTATCAAAGGTTGCGGGGATTCGGATATTTCAACGTCTTTGTCGTTATCGAGACTATCTTCATCAGGCAAAGGGGCGTGTTCAGGTGAAAGTTGCTTTCTCCATGCTTTCAGGATAGCATCTCGAGGTTTGGTTAAACTCCATTCATCAACGTAGTCCCAAGTGCGTTTCCGTGGGGTTGTTCCTGTTGGTAAGTCTGCCTGTGTACCTCCTTCAGATAAGGCTTCAGATGCAACTCGGACATCGTCAAGGTTTGTCATAGTGAGGGTGCGATAAGACTTCGCTGCAGCCGCCAGTTTGACTGTCTATAAAAGGGTTCAATATATCATTGCTGCTGTTAACATGTCAAACAAACCTCTATATTAACCTGCTCAGCCATGAATTGAACGGCATGGGTTCTAGATATGACCTCCTTTTTCCTAAGGTGATATTCTGATTGGAAGTTGCGGCCTATAGAGGCAGTAGATTCAATTCTGGCTCGCTTAGCTCGCGAGTGTTGCTCGAATGCTAATCGCTAGTTAGAAAGATATCATCATTCATCTGGACTTATTGGGCTTACCGTTCGTGTAAGCGAGGGACATGGCATCTGTCTGCTTCTGCACCTGCTCCCCATAAGATGTTACAGATCCAGGAATGAGGTCTTTCATCACTTCAACTTGGTCGCTGAGCCCCGACTTTGCAACACTGATCGACTATAGCTTGATTGAGTCAACGTCGTAAAATGAGCGGACGATGACTGACCTTGTGTGCACCATCTCTGATCTGCTTGGTTTCAAATATCTGTTTCTGCAATGCCTCGACCACCTCTGCGTTGTTCGCCTCCAAGTTTTGCACGACTGACTGGTGATTGAGTTCAAATACTTTTAGTCTATCTTCACCTTGGAGATTCTCCTCGTGGATGAAACCCACGGCGTCCCGTAGACTCCTGTCCCTTTCAGTCGTGAAGTCACCTAGAAGTCGGGATATACGCTGTAAGAGCTCATCCTTCGCCTTCATCCCTTTTATTTTCTCCATTTCCAACATTGTTGTCAAGGTGGCGTTTTGCTTTGTTAGACGAGTCACTTCCGTTTGCGCTACATTGGCGGCCAGTTCCTTGGTTTGGGCTAAACTATGGCGCTCAGCGTCGACGATGCTGTTAGCCTCCCCTATGACGTTATCCACCAAGGCGGCCATCGTCCCCACGACTGTTTCAATTGAATTAAACGCTTCCATACCTGCCAATTCTAAACTGGTGCATGACTTTTCACAATTTCTTATCAAGGCCTCGCTCCAAGTGGCAAAGCCGACCTTAAAGACTTCGTGCATTTCCCCAACAACGTTTCGCACTATATCAAGCGTTTTGGATTCTGAGCTGTCCTTGGCCTCTATATCTGCAAGCGCTTCCTGAAGGACTTTTAGCTGTGAATCCATTCTGGAAGAAATGAAGGAAAGGTATTCGAGTTCTTCGGTTTGGAATCCTTTCGTTTCGTTCTGGATTCTGAGAATACTTTGCGACGACGACTCCGTAAACTCGATCAACTTTTTCGAAAGCATGTCACCCGCTTTAGACAATATTGTCCCTTGTGTCAAGACGGTCTCAGCGTTCGACGTCAGAATGGCATTTTTGCGTTCTTCCGGGGAATGGTTAATTTAAATTCAAAGAATTGTACAAAAACGTACAAAAACATACCTAGTTTTTCAAATAAGCTTTCAATATTCTTGACGCCAAGGCGAGCAACCTTCTTTAGGTTTTTGGCTACTTGGTCGAGCGCCGTTTCAGTTTCTTGATGTGATTTCCTCACCACAACCTCCTCTTCTAATGCTGCCTTGGCTATCACAATTTCATCTTCTTTTTGTTCTAAAGAGGACTGGGTATCCTGCAGCCTCCGCCGTGCGTCCTTCAGATCCTTTTCTCTGATCTTCAACAGTCCGATACTTTGATCAAACTCCTCGCGGATGCCTCGCATCTGGCTTTCGATGATTTCTACTTGTTTTTTAGCCTCTTGCAGTTCCGTTTGCCTGAGTTCTTGCTCCGTCGTCAGCTGATTCCATGTTTCTTCTGAGAAGTAGATGCCATTTTTTTCTCGAGCGGCTATCAAGTCTGCTTTAAGTCGCTCGATTTCAGCGACGTAGTCCTTGATAAGGGAATTGCGGGTTGTACGTTGGTTGAGCTCAGGTTTGTTGCGTATTGATTTGGCACGGATGGCGTAATCAAGCGTGGAAAGGGTCTCCTCCATGTTCGAGCGCGCGGGAGATATAGTCGCAATGATGCAAGTCTTTGTGCGTCCCCCCAGTGAGTCTTGTAATAGCCGCGTTAGTTTGGATTCTCTACGAACTTTTTAGGTGAATGCCTTCGAGATGGAACAGATACATACCGATAGGGGATATGCGAAGCTTTGTCTACGAGCGCATTGATGACGCGACCAAGGGTAAGGAGGCTTTGGTTGATCATGCCGGCCTCTCGGGCTCGCTTGTTCTCCGCCCCTGATCGTCCAATATTTTCTGAGCCAGCCAAGTCGACTAGATTAAGCTTTCCAACTTTGAGAAGATCTTCTCCAGCTATCGAGGGCTCCTTGACGTGGACAGTTACAGAGAAGACTGAATGGGAGCGACTAGAATGATCATTGAATTTAGTGGCTGCTATTTGTCTCCGGTGACTTCCTTTCGTTAAGAGTGCTAATGCTGCTTGAGAATCTTTGACAGTAATCTCCTCCAGCCCTTGTATCGTGACGCCACGCTTGGTGTTATCATCAAACATTTTGAGACCATTGTCAGGAGCCTTGTTCCCATCTTTACTGCCCATTCCCATTGGCTGGGTTGTTCCATTTGGTGCAGAGAACTCGCTTGTAAGAAGGTCACGAAGTTCTTCGTTGTAGAGTTCGATATATGAGACTTTCACGCTATAATCTGAGTTGGAAGTTTCAAGGTGATGAAACAAGCGGAAGAGAACACGGGGTATCATTCCAGCGTCCGCAGAAGGATTACCCATAGGTGTAGGAACCAAGTCGCCTTGCATTGTATATCTATAAAACGATAAGATGATGGGTAGTTAGTAAATGAGAATTACATCAGGGCAGGGAGGCGCACGTTTTCCCAGTTCCTGTTTGTCCGTAAGCAAACAAGGTGCAATTGTACCCCATGAGGACCTCTTCGAGCATGGGGCTGACTACTTCGTGATAAATCATTGCCTGGTCTGCCTCAGGTCCAAAGACCAGATCAAAGGGATAGGTTCTAACTGGTGGAAGGGTGACAATACCCAAACTAGACAGGGGCGCAGATGTTTCGATGGACAATTCCTTGCTCTTTGCACCCGCCGACGTCACGATATTGGGTGAATTGTCTTCTACTTCGCGTCCGGAACGCCTCCTACAGCGAATAACAACTTGAATGTTGGTTTCCGCACACTCCTGTGATGATGCAGACCGAGTGTGTTTGTGGACTGTTGTTTCCTTCGACAGTAGATCTACGTCAGGCTGTGTGATCGGCACCAGCCTGGACATCGCTGAGCGAGATCGCGGTGGAGGCATATTATTTGTGGTATTATTGGCCCGTGCGCGCGAGGATACTGGTCGGCGTGCGGCCATTACGAACGGAACAGAACGAGTGGAACAGTAAAGCCGTGCGTTCAACGACTATAAACAGACGTAAACTGTATGAAGCCGCGTCTGGTCACGTGTAAGCGTGTAGCCGTTTGTCAAGAATTCTGTACTCAGGACTCGGAGCACCCAAGTTCTAACCACCATGGGCAAACGAAAAAAATCATCGAGAAAACCAGCGCCTGCGAGACAAAAGGTACCACTTGGTAAGTCAACCACGCTTGGTTTATCCATCTGCATATCAAGTGTAGCTGAATTGAGTACAGATACTGCCTTTACCTGTTTATTTTGCCATCACGACAAGTCTGTGACCGTCAGAATCGACAGAAAGGAAGGAGTTGCGCATCTTGTGTGTCGAGTTTGTGACCAGCGATACCAGAGTAAAGTCAATCGTGAGCACAATGTAGATCAGTTGTGGCGTCCTTTTTGTCACATCTCGCATGCACAGACCTCACAGAAGCTATCGATATCTACTCGGAATGGATCGATGCTGCTGACGCGGCACAAAAAGAAGAACAAGCTCCACGTCGTCCGATCGCCTCGGCGAGTATCAGACAAGCTGCGGCGCCTGCTTCAGTAGGTGACAGTGATGACGAGTAGATGAATCAAGTAGATCTCGTTCATTTTTTATCTGTGCTAGAACCACGCTTTAGACCCAAGGCCTGATGGCTAACCACACAAGCAGGCATTGTACTATTATCTAATAATATCCAGACTTTAACATGAGGGCGACGCATAAGTGGTACACGCTTTAAATGACAGTTCCGTTGTCGCGGCAACAACCACAAACACCTCCATCTTTTGTAGACGTACATCATACCCCTTTGCCTGCCCGTGTACGCTACACTTGTATCCAATCTGAGTGCCCTCCATATCACTGAACGCCATTATGGCAAGTTCCACCAACATCAAAGTTGTTTGCCGGTATGCGTGTAGCAATGTCATTTATTCAAGGACGCATACTGATCCTGAGTCCCAGATTCCGACCACCAAACGCGATAGAAGCTCGTGAAGGCGGCGAAATATGTGTTAGCTTTGCTGATAACTTACAAACTGTGCATATGCGCTCTGCTGCAATCAGCTTAGGACCGGAAAAAGATGGATTCACGTTCGATAGAGTTTTCCCGATGGGTACAGAGCAGCACGAGGTGTTTGACTATGGTGTTAAAGAGTAAGGTCCAAATTTGAGCTGTGACAACTGGCATTCTGAATATAGGCTTGATGATAGCATCGTTAAAGGTAAAGTAGTCTTCCCATAATAATAATAACACGCGGTGACGGTGCTTCTGTCTCGTGTATCTGAATACTGGTTGTTTTACGTCTTGCTCTTCTATTAGATGTTCTCGACGGCTACAATGGGACGGTCTTTGCGTATGGGCAAACGGGAAGCGGAAAGACTTTTACCATGATGGTAAGATCACCCAGCCCGACGTTCTTTGTGTCCAGCACTCAATCGGCAATAGGGCGCCGACATCGACTCAGAAGAGTTGAAAGGCATTATTCCCCGTATCACTGAACAAATATTCCAATCCATCGTTGAAAGCGACGCGCATCTGGAGTACCTCGTCAAAGTTTCTTATATGGAAATTTATCTAGAGAGAATTCGAGACTTACTTGCGCGTACGCGTTTATATCTACGTGTATTGTTAATGTCTTTACGGCGGTTCATATTCTCTAGCTCAAAACGACAACCTCCAAGTTCATGAGGAAAAGTCGAAGGGTGTCTATGTGAAAAATCTTTCGGATTACTATGTTAGCAGCGCACGAGAGGTCTATGAGATCATGCGCACTGGAGGCGCAGCACGCGTTATCTCATCAACCAGTCAGTATGGGTCCTAACAATCATCCTGAGTCGTATTTCTTATTTCCTTTTCGCAAAAGACATGAACGCGGAGTCGTCTCGATCACACTCAATCTTCCTAATTACTATTCAGCAACGCAATACTGAGACAGGTGCTCTCAAGACCGGTAACCTTTATCTTGTCGATCTTGCTGGCTCGGAAAAGGTCGGGAAAACGGGAGCCTCTGGGCAGACACTCGAAGAGGCCAAGAAGATCAACAAATCCTTGTCCGCGCTTGGAATGGTCATCAATGCTCTGACGGATAGCAAGGTATGCTTTTCGCATGGCATCTCTGCCATCAACTTTTGATGTGCGATCGTAGGCGAAACATATCCCGTATCGTGACTCCAAGCTCACTCGGATCCTTCAAGAATCATTGGGAGGCAATTCTCGAACAACACTCATTATAAATTGTTCACCCTCATCTTATAACGAGGCGGAAACACTCTCAACTCTCCGTTTTGGTATCAGGGCAAAATCTATCAAGAATACAGCTCGTGTCAATGCAGAACTTTCTCCGTTAGAACTCAAAGGACTTTTATCTAAAGCTAATTTGGCGAATACTGGATATCAGAAGTACATATCTGCTTTAGAAGCGGAACTAGCCATTTGGCGTGCTGGTGGTCATGTTGAGCAGTCAGAATGGGCTACATCAGCGAAAGCTGCTTCCATCCCTTCGGCTGCTACGGCCAAGAAACAACCGATCTCGCCAACCCCTTCAACGCCTATTCCTAGCTCACGTAGTATGACACCTGTTAATCCCCTCATCGAGGGTCTTAGAGGGGACCTAGAAAGCCGGCCGCAGACACCTACTGTTATTGGACTCGATAAGGACGAGCGGGAAGATTTCTTGAAGCGCGAGAACGAGCTAAGCGACCAGCTTGCAGAGAGAGAGTCTGCACTCAATGCTGCCGAGAAACTTGTTAAGGAGCTGAGGGATGAACTAGCATTCTTGAAGGAGCAAGAAGCCTCTGTTAGCAGGGTTGGTGTCTGACTCCCTCGCACCTACAAAATACCCAACTCATCAATGATTCATGCTAATCAAATTAATCTGCTTCCGTAGGAGAACAAAGCTATGTCTAGCCAGCTAAACGAACTAAGGCTTCAAGTGGAGAGGCTTGACTATGACAACAAGGAGGGCAGTATTACCGTTGATATTTTGAAGGAGCAGAATCAAGACGTTAAGAATGAATTAGAAGAGTTAAAGAAACAAATCAGTGAGCTCAAACTCGCTCAAAAAGACACATCGGTCGAGGACAAGGAAAAACGCAAACAGGAGAAGATGGCGGTTATGATGGCGAAATTGGATTCGGTGCACTTGCCTCTTCCAATTAACATATCCTGGACTTATGATATCTTCTATAGCAAGCAGCATTCTCCGAAAAAGACGAACAGTTACGACAGATGTTGGCCAAATTAGACACTATAGACGCCGCAGGGGAGCTATCTACGGGCGATTTGACTACCATCAGACGTCAGTTGTCCGAAGGGCAAAGTTTACTAAGAGAGACGCTCGATAGGCTTCGGCAGAGTCAAGAAGAGAATGAGATGGTTACTAGAAGGCGCGATGAGTTGGAAGCAAGAGTGGCAGCATTAGAGACCGAATATGAAGAACTTTTAGGTCAGTTCGTTTTGTTTTTGGAAAAAGTTGGAAAAAGTAAAGGGCAGCGAGATGCTTATGTACTATTAAACCTCTAGAGAAAACGATCAACGACGAGGAAACGAGTGATCTAGACCTGGCAGAGTCAATAGCAGATCTCAAGGTATGTTGTTTGTCTTCCGACGAGTTGAAGCCACGGTTCTCTCACAACTTTCCTTCTACAAGGTTAAACTTGAGACTCAGTACGCCGCTAAGCGTGACGCCCACTTGAGCGAAGCTGCGGACCTCAAACAGCAGATCGAGATGAAGTCCAACGAAGTGCGGAGCCTTGGCGCCTCGATTGAAAGCCTCAAGAGTGTGAACGAGGAACTCAAGGTGCGAGCCTCAGTTTTATTATTGCAAAGACGGGATCTAAGTACTTTGTTATTGTCTAATAAGCGCGCTTTTGCTGTGACGTCAGCCGGTATCGAGGGGGGGAAAAACTTGGCGGAAAGCGCACAGGACCTTGAGCGGACGAGGAAGGCTATCAATGTTCAGCTTGCGGAATTTGATGGTGTGAAGAAGTCACTTATGCGAGATCTGCAGAACCGCTGTGAGAAGGTTTGTCCTATAACTCGTATTTTGTTGTCACTGGCTTTAATTTATGATTATTTTGTTGAACGCAGGTCGTCGAATTGGAAATCCAGCTCGACGAGATAAGGGAGCAGTACAACAATGTAATCCGCAACAGCAATAGTAAAGCGCAGCAAAAGAAAATGGCGTTCTTGGAGCGAAATTTGGAGCAACTCACGCTGGTTCAGAAACAGGCAAGAAAACTAGTTGCAAACGTGTATCTTCTGTTGTTAATTCGTTATTCCTTTCCCTTCTTTACTGGACAGCTTGTTGACCAAAATTCGAGCTTGAAGAAAGAGGCTGGAATTGCGGAGCGGAAGTTGTTAGCTCGCAACGAGCGGATACAAAATTTGGAAGCGATGCTTCATGATGCTGACCGCCGGTTGTCGATTCAGAACCAGAAATTCGAAGCGCAATTGCAAGCCGTCAAGGAACGGCTCGATCAGGCTCGAGGTGAGAGGGGATGATTGTTGTTCGGACTTGAAAAATTTACTGTATTCTCTCAGCTCAAAAGGCCGCTACCAGTTCGCCGTTGAGCTTTGGTCGGATTGCGAAGCCCTTGCGAGGGGGTGGCGGAGTTGCACCTGTGGCAGGGCCGATGCCGGCGCCTATTGGAGGAGGAGTCGGGTCGGCAAACCCATTGGGGAGGTTACAGAGCGAGGAGGGGTGAGTGCTTCTTAATTGGATGCTCCCTGGATTGTTGATCTGACATCGGATCTGCGCGTGTTGTTTTTCTTTTTTTTTTTTTTTCTTTTCTTCCATGTTTTCTATTACCCTTTTACAGTGGTACGTTGTTTTGAAATTCGGCCAGATGCAGCCTTTACTAACGGTTGAATAGCGAAACGAGCTTCTTGGTTTTTTGCATCGCGTTGAACTGTGTGTATCTGCATTATATATATATTTTAGTGGGAATAGCATTAGCATTAATTTGGAGACCTTACGTCATGAAGCGGGGGTGATCAACAAGAGCAAATAAGACTAGTCCGAATTTGGGGTAAGCTGAAACACGGGAGTTGGACCGCTGGTCAAGTAATTGTCGTGGATAAAACGATTATTGCCTCCGTCCAATTTTGCACGGCAATGCGTGCCACTGGTTCGGTGCTCGTGTCCTACTAAGCCCAGCCCAGCGTCCCTTTCACTTTCTTTTCTGTCTATCCCTTCCTGTCTTTTACAATCAACAAGTCCGGTACACCACACTAGCCTTGTATGTCGCGTCCTTATTTTTGTGGAAAAAAAAAAAAAAACTCCCTTCTTTCTTTCCCCTTTTATTTTCAACTATCCACGCCTTTCACCAACAAACGCGTTCTTTCTTCTCCAACTTCTTTCTTATTGACCTCACTTCCTTTTTCTTCTAGCTTTAATACCCTTGCAACCTGGTAATATCCCCCCGTAATTTTTTCTCTCCTAGTCAGTTCCCTTCGACTCCACTCATACTTCCGACATGCTCAACAAGGACGTCTCTAGCACATAATTTAGCTTCACATGTCCGGCAATTCTTCCCGCAAGCCCTCCGGTTCATCTACTCACTCTGCTACACGGTCACCTTTGAACTCTCCAAGCCATGTATGCCATTTTTCTCATCGTGCCCGGAAACTTACGTGTTCATCGTATCTTGTGTTGTCTCGGGTCTTAACAGCCACAGAAGATCTTGAACCCAACCAACATGTATGGCATAGGTATGGGCAGTACGAGCGGCCGCAAAGGACTTAATTCTGGATGGCAGGTCCGTAATTCAACGCTGCTATCTCTTGTCCCTTTTCAAGGCTGGGCCGTTGAACTTTTTTTGTTAGGTTTGGGGCTCTGCCACTCCTTCGAGAAATCCGTCTGTCTCATCAGCTGCGAGTGGTAATGACTTGCAACATGACCCGAGCTATCGTACCAGTTACGGTGAGCCATGGGTAGGGCCATTGTCTCGGTCAACAAGCGGTCACTGGGATGATTCCAGTGACGTGCAACAGAAGAAAGAACACCCGATGGTCTGCATGCACGATTACTTATTTTAATCTATACTCTAACTAGTATCCAGGACGTCGCCTCTCAATTAACTCTGCATCACACGAGACCACCCGTCAGGCAGCCCGCACTTTCAGGACCTCGAATAGTTTGTCTCCTGATATATCGCAGTATTCGTTTCCTCTTGAGCTAAATCAACAGGATGACCGAGTCGGAGCTCCAAAAAATGTTCAATACTCCCCCCAACGTTACGAAGGTGGCCTGGGAAAGGATTACGGACCTAGGTTCCCCTTATCTTCCTCACCGACGAGACCTTATTCAACACCCACATACCCAACCTCCCAAAATAATAACTCTGGTGGTCACGCTGCTTACTATGAAGCCCTACATAACTCCCCTGCTGTACATGATGACCTGTCCGTAGCTCTTCGTGGAATGGTGGTTGAGGATGAACAACAAACCCATCAGCCACCATCTGTACCTCAGCTAGGTTCCCATCTATCTGGCCCTCCAGTGCCGCTGCAGCAGCCTCGGATATTCGGCGGCTACCCTCCTCCGGAATATAACCCATTTTATGTGACTCCACCCCGCGAACCCTATGTCGATTATCACCAGTATGATATGTTATTTGATCATGCTGTATATAGCTCACCATTAACGAACAGCTCACCTCCTACTGGTCTCTATCCTGCTATGCCAGCGCCTCAACTTCCTCATCCTAACGGTATCCCAGTCCCGGACATGCACCGTGCACCGGCTGGGATATTTTATGAATATGGAGTTCCTCGACCATCCTCCCAATATTATTTTCCGACTCCCCAGGCTGTCATGTACCCACAACTGCCACCGTCGAACCACTCCCCTATGATCACTCCCCAGATGCCAGCAACATTGGTTGATAAGAAACGGGAACTTCAGGTACATGAATATTCTTTTGTTTGGCGAAGATTGCTTAAAAAACTTATCACAGTACAATATTCAACAGCAACTAGCTTCGCAAACCTTAATGTATAATGCGATCCGGTCATCACCTTCCCCACACAGACAAGGGTATATCGACTACACTCAGTTTCCCTTCATGTTACCGGGGCCTATGGCTGTTTACGGCCACCATCCCCCACACATGTACCCGTCCAATGTACGTGGCGTGCAACGGATAAATGACGATTCAACTGCTATTCTACGCAGCCCTATTCTAGACGAGTTCCGGGGAAACAAGACACGTAAATGGGAACTCAGGGTGAGTGTCACTTTAGTTGATGGAACACGTTACCCCATGTGACTGTTTAATAATATGCATCACATAGGACATCTTTGGATACATTGTTGAATTTAGTGGTGATCAACACGGGTCACGCTTCATCCAGCAAAAACTTGAAACCGCTACCACCGAAGAAAAACAAGCAGTTTTCGATGAGATTGTGCCTTCTAACACGCTTCAGTTGATTCAAGATGTCTTTGGCAATTATGTATGTTTTGAGCTTCGGCACTCGCCAATTTATTTATTTTTGGCGCCCTGACCTGCCGACGCCCCACACAAGGTTATTCAAAAAATATTCGAACATGGCACACAGGTGCAAAAAATATGTTTGGCACAGACCATGGAAAATCATGTTCTCTTCCTATCTTCCCAAATGTACGGCTGTCGTGTAGTCCAGAAGGTAAGTATTTGCTCTTTCGATTTTTTTTTTTCCTACAGAGGCTAAACAATATCACTTAAGGCGATTGAATATGTTCTTCCTGAGCAACAAGCAGCGATTGTCAAGGAACTTGAACCTCACGTTCTGAAATGTGTAAAAGATCCCAATGGCAACCATGTTTGTAGAATTTCACATTTCACACCTATTGGTTAACGCTCAGTATATGATCTTCAGGTGATTCAGAAGCTTATTGAACGTGTTTCTCCCGATCGCTTGGGCTTTGTCCATATTTTCAAGGGTAATGTGTATGACCTTGCGACCCACCCTTACGGTTGTCGAGTTCTACAGCGATGTCTTGAGCACCTTCCGGAAGAAAACACTCGGCCAATTTTGGACGAGCTCCATAAGTACGCGGGAACTTTGATGCAAGATCAATTTGGCGTACGTACCATATATCTGGTATCTTTCGTCTCCACCTCATGACTCGAACAGAATTACGTTGTTCAATATATTCTCGAACATGGAAACCCTCATGACAAGTTTCTTGTCATTTCAAAACTTCGCGGCCAAATACTTTCAATGTCCCGGCATAAATTTGCGTCGAACGTTTGCGAGAAAGCACTTGTTTGTTCAGATTCTGAGACCAGGCAAAGCCTCATTGATGAGATCCTTGCTGTAAAACCTGACGGCGCCAGCCCTATCACTAGCATGATGAAGGATCAATTTGCTAGTGCGTATCTCACCATTGTCTTTCTATATTGAATTAACGGTATCTATGCAGACTATGTTCTACAGCGTGCTATGGTCGTTGCCACTGGGGAGCAAAAAGAAACTTTGTTCAACAAAGTTAGACCTCAACTTGCTAGTATGCGCAGGTATTCGAGCGCTTACACCAAGCATCTTGCCGCTAGTCTGTATTATATATATTTTGTATGTGTTTTACCCGATACTGACTTGGCACATAATCAGTTGAACGACTTCTCGTCGATAAACATACCAAACCTTGATCATGGCCTCCACGACCAAGCCACCGCACAATCACTTATCCAACACTTGTCACTCTTTAAGTTTCCCACTCTCCTTTACCGGTAAATGCGACCATATCCTGGACTGTCTTCATATCGATATTACGCATGCTCTTATAATTCTGCAACCAATTCATCATATTTCCTACACCACATTATTACTGCATATCTGCAATCTGTCGAACTTCATATAATCAGTATTTGCGTTGTTACATACCCTCTATGTGCCGTCTTTTCGTACATACTTCCTAGTTGGATAGTTTTTGACATTCTCTTCTACTGTGCATAGTCCATGGATATTCTTGTTGGGATACAAGTACTCATTAATAACTAGCTACTGCTACATCTCATATATAACAACTAAACGATTCGTTTATAATCCATTCCATTCTTCTTTGACTGGTAACGTATACTTTTACCCCATCAGACGAGTTCCATTGGTGACCGATGTGACGTGTCGCCATGAGCCCAAAGTTAGCCAAATAGCAAATAGCGGAACACATATTTCGCAAGACTCAGAGGTACTATAACCTTCTCGCTATAGAGCTGCAGGCTCTTCCCTTACAATCTCTCCAGGTCATTTTATTAGTCTTGCTATATGAGTAGTGCTGAGGCCGCAGCCTCCCTTTTCGGCTCTGAAGTGCCAGACTCAGATCCTTTCGCTACACTTGGAGCAGAAAGAACTCCTCAATATTCCAGTAATGACTTGTTCGGAGACAGCGCCGTCTCTGACGGTCCAGGCTTCTTGAACGCTACTCCAGACGGTGAAACCGCAGCTCAGGATGTGTTGCAATTGCATACCCAGCCTGAGCCTCCCTCTGACTACTCGTCCTCTTCAACGCACTTGGGCGCTGGTAACACAATAGAGCAGGGTTGGTACGATGAGCAAGGTCAGCTGCAGAGGTATGGGCCAAATTTAACGACCCGTAGGTGTTATATCCTCGTTTTGATCTCTGAACATACTCAGTACATTACTTTATTCATTCAGCAGCGCCGGAGATTTACACGTCTCCACAGCAGCACTATAGTACGATCAGAGACGCATACACTTCTTACGTTCCAGCCTCAAACACATACGCGCCTTCAGTTAATGCACCAGCTTCATCACAACCACCATATAACCCATACATGCCCTCCCAGTCACCGAGTAACCATTTACCTACACGACCTAGTGTCTCTACAACCTCACCGTACAACTCTTACGCATATACGCCTCTCAGTCAACCGGAACTCCCCCCACAGTTTACTCCGGCCTATGCAAGTGGTAGTCAAATTGCTCACACAACCCCAGCCCAAACAGTACCCCTGAAGCCAACATCTGTACTGACTCCTCCTTTAGTGCCCCCCCCTACGGCGACCGTCATCCGTCCAAAGATATCAAACGCGTATGACCCCCCCTTCCCGACCACGACTAGGACTAACCGACGGACGGGTCGGGTCGGCTCTGGCCCAGCATCTCATGGATATAGTAGTGGTGCATATGGAAGTTTACCCCCAGCCCATGTTTATACTCCTCCAGCACAAAGCCCATCATATACCTCACCTACTTCTCAGTCCCAACGATCACCGCTCCCGTTACCAACTCTAGAACAATCGAGGCTTCCGCCCCAATCATCAGCACCAGCTTCGCCTCCCACGCATCTAATGCAAAGTAATACATACCACACAGACAGAGGAGGTTCTGTCCAAAGTGCTGCTGGGATGAATGACGTCATACCTGACGGGAACGAACTGGATCCCCCTGAAAGCCACAATAAAAAAACCAATGCTTGGGCTCAACAATCATCGAGAATAGCCTCCTTGCCTTCAAGAGGCTTCCCTGACACCATCCCCAGTAACATGCACGATACAAACTGTGAAACGACTCATTCTGGTCATCTCGCGGAATCGTCCACCCCAACTTCAGCGCAGGCGTCACCACTCGGTCCAGTGTTATCCGCCACCAGCTTCCGGGCCATAAGTCCTCACGAACATGCCCTCCCCCCATCCCCGACGTCCAGTCAAACTGGCCGCTCAAGTCCCTTTCTAGATTCCGACATTACTACCAAAAGAACGTTATCACCAAAGCTTACTGAAATTGGACGAGGGAAGTCGCCAGATGTGGGTCAACATACTCCCAGAGATAATGCACAGACAACAGGTGCCCGTTCATTCCAACACATACATAGCTCGCCGCTGCGGAGCTCGTCTCCTAGTACGACAGCCGTTCGGAATACACACGCAGGAACAAGCAATCCTTATCTACCTAGGTCGGCAGTTGGGGAAGAAAGGTCTGCCTCACCTGCAAATATACAGAACGGCGACCCCTATGCACCTAAAGTACAAGCAAATGGTTCTAAGGGGGAGATTACAGCGCGTAGTACAGCTGGAGGATACCCAGCAAGAAATTACCCGCTGAATTCTTATATCCCCGCGATAGCAGACTCTCGCGACCGTTCTATGTCTAACGGCTATAAATTATCTTCTACGTCCTCGAGCACAGAAGACCCTTACGCGCCTCCGCAATATACTACAAGCACCTCGATTGAGAGTGATTACGGCAATCATCCATCAAGGCATTCTAACCCGAATGGCCATGATGCAACCATATACTCGTCGCTAGCCCCTGAACATTCTGTGCAAGAGATCTTATTAAAGTCTTTCCAGACACCATATGCACCATCTCCCTCCCTTTTGGGGGCCAACGATCCTCTAGGTCGTACAACTCGCAGGCCCATCTTCAGCTTCGGGTTTGGGGGTAAATTTGTCACTTGCTTTCACGGAGCGGACTCGCTGAGCACGGGCTTTGATGTTGCTTTATCCGCCCGCAACTCAACGGGCGTTCACTTACGTACTCTGAAATCTTTTATACCAGAGTCAGCTTTGGACACTTCCACTGTCTTGTTCCCTGGCCCATTGTTTGGCGACCCAACCGCTTTGAGTACCTCATTAGTTCGTTCCGGTACTACCTCGCAAGCAAAGACCAAGAAAGCCAACGTGATAAAATACCTTTCAGAAAGAACAGACGAACTTGCTCTGGGTCTTCGCTACCTTAATCCTGATAGCATCGAAAGCCGCCAAGCAGAAGGAAAAGTCGTCCTCGTGAAGCTTTTACAACTGATGGTTGAACATGATGGTCGATTGACGGGAACGTACGTATGTATCAAGTAATCCAAACATCATACTTAATCTCCTATAGTCCCGAATTAGACCTCGCCGTGCGTCTAGCACTTGTTCCTAGGCTGGAAGGCACATTCGGGACCAATAGCTTTTCAACGATTGCAGACACCCAGGGATCCATGAATCCAAGTTTATCCACTGACATCAATGAGCCTTCTATCTCCGTGACAACACTTCGAGCATCCAACTTGGATAAAATTCAAGATTTTCTCCTGCGTGGCGAGCGTAGGCAGGCATATCATTATGCGTTGGACGAGAAACTATGGGCTCATGCGATGGTCATATCAAGTAGCATTGATAAGGAAGCCTGGAAGGAGGTGGTTAATGAATTCGTCAAGCGAGAGCTTGGAGCAACAACCCCTTCAAATCCTACTGATATGGGACGAGAAAGTCTTCGGGCAGCTTATAGCCTTTACTCTGGCCATGGGGCGGCCGCAGGTAACACCATTATGGGTCTTTTTCGGGGCTTCGCTCACTCTTATCATAGTTCAAGAACTTGTTCCTCAAAATATTCTTGCAAGAACTACTGGGCGCCTTCAGCCTCAAGCTCCATCACATTCAACTCCCAGGACACCCAATTTTGCTCCTGTTCCACCAGCAACAGCTGGCGTTCCCCTGGACACTCTCTCAAAGTGGACCGAAACCGTGGCGATGATGCTGTCAAGCCCCCTTTCACAAGAAACATCTGCAGCCCTGACTGCGTTAGGTGATCAGTTGGCGACGAACCAGCTGTATGAAGCAGCTCATGCCTGGTATGCATTCACTCCAATCCGTCGTATACTAGCTTAATATCTCCAAAAGTTACCTTCTAGCACCTCAAACGTCACCTCTTGGGGGCATTGGTCATCCTTCTGCACGTATTGTGCTTGTTGGTTCTCGAAACCCACCAAGTTCCTTCAAGGATCAAGACCCTATAATTTTCTCAGAAGTAGTAGAGTTTGCCCTGTCCCTCACGCCCCTTTCAAAGGGTCAAGAAACCTTTTCTGGCATCCCTCATCTTCAAGCCTATCGATTGATTCGTGCTATGACCCTCGTTGAGATAGGTGATATTCAGCAGGCAAAAAGGTTGGTGCTTCGATTTTTGTCTTCCATATTTTGTTAATCGCTCTTACTAGATATTGTGATGCTATCACGGCGGCAGTGAATCGTGGATCGCCATATGCTACACCTGCTCTTGTAGAACAATTGAAAGGTTTATCTGATCGCATCTCTGGCGTAACGCACGTCGACAAATCATTCTGGACTGGTGCCAAACTGAGCAAACCTAGTCTCGATACTATAGGAGGTTGGCTGGAAGGCAGATTTACAAAACTTGTCACAGGCGATGCTGATATGGAACAAGTGGCAGAAGAAACTAACAAACCTAATGTAACCGGCTTTTCTGGCCCATTCTCCCACTATAGCACAATATCATCCACTACGCCTTCTGCCAGATCATCCCCACAACCTTCCTTGGTAAACACCAATGTCTTACCTCCTGTGCGTAGTGGTTCTGCTATGGCAAATACCTCACCATATGCTTATCCGACAATCGACCGAGCGTCCTCTGCAGCGGACTATGTGAGGCGCAAGCCTTCACCCACGCCTCGCATCGCTTCTGCGAATGCTTCGACGACATCATTTGCGGCTGCTCCATCTTTCTCGCAAGCTCTAGAAAATCAAAAGGCACACAATGGCTATAGCCCCAGTGACGACCTTGTGACTCCTCGACCTTCTCTCACCAGCGAAAATGATGAAGACACTGTTCAAGAAACCAGTTGGTGGGGTGGAACAGGATATGCAGAAGGCGCCTCCACGCAAACGCCAACCGCATCCACGTTCTTGCATGTCGGTGAAAACACAGTGCCAGCTTCCTCATCTTCGGATGGTTTCATCTCCCTAATGGATAACGTACCCTACACGGTTGGGCCACAGACTTCTAACTCTCATTCAGCTCAAGCTTCTCGTTCAGGCCAAGATGATGTAGAAGACTTGGGATTTGGCAACTCAAAAAGAGATAAAGCAGACATAGGGAAGGTAGATGAGACAGAAGTAGCTAAGCCTCCACCTTCCCAAGAAACGAAGTCTACAACACCACCTCAACCTGGTATGTTTGGGAGTATCCAAATGGATAACAATACTAATAAAACGAATCTACACCAGCGTCAGGCGGCTGGTTGAGCCGATGGTGGAAGAAAAGTGACACATCCGGCCCTGTCAAGGCCAATCTTGGAGAATCATCGACCTTTTATTATGATAAAGAACAAAAACGTTGGGTAAACAAAAAGGTCTCCACTTTCAGAGTTTTTCTAGATAACCCTTCTAATCATTTTGTGTCAGGCTGATACTGTTGAAGTGGCTAAGCCAGCCACTCCTCCTCCTCCACCTTCTAGAGCTCAGACAGCCTCGCCCGCAATGACGGGCCCACGACCATCAGGCTCTGATTCTGGGCCGCCACCAAACCGCTCAGCATCTGCCATTGATCTTAGCACCTCACCCCCCAGTAGAACAACAATGCGTGTGCGTTCGAGCTTGGTACCCACGCCAGAGTCGGCACCCAGCACGCCCACTGGTAATAGGTTGGCGCCAGCAGGACCACCTCCAGGACGCCCCAGATCACAGGCGGGTAAACGAAATATTCGTAGCCGTTACGTGGATGTTTTCCAACAGGAGAGCAGTACATAAACTATTAATTAGGATTAAAACATTATGAGGAAACCGCCAACCTAATGGGCTTGCCTGCATATTTACCTTGCTCTTTTTCTCTGACAGAGCGCATACATTTTTTATATGATACACTTATTATGAGCCGTTTCGCGTATGGCAAAGTCGCCCGCGTGTAAGTCTTCTGAGAATCTGAGCTACTGCACTTTCTACACGGCCTCAGTTCAGATAACGTAGCAAGCAAAGGCGTGGTATATACTGCAGTGTCTTCTACAAGAATAACCTGAAAGGATAGCCTAAGAACTAAGTTAGAAATGCCAAAAGTACCAATTAGGGGTTGACGTACCTCGATTTTTGACTCTAAATAGAGATACCAGAACGGAGTACAAAATGACGAACACTGCAGACCAAAGGTATATCTGGATTCGTTGACGGGCTGGTGAAGACTGATAAGGGACAACCATAACGAGCATCAGGAACGACAAGGATAGAAGTCCGTCTATAAAATTGGGCATCAGACGCGCTGACCAAAGTTGGAGAGTGGGGGTAACGAACAAATGCCCGCTACAACGGAGACTTCTTGGCCAAATTGATTCTGGAAACCAGCGGCAATCCAACTTCCACCTCCACTGAAAGGCGAAGCTCTGATACGAGTGAACATATAACCAGCTGGCATGATTAGAGACATGGCTATAGCACCTAAAGCCCACGTCCATCGGCTCTGGAGAATCGGAGATATGAACCGCAGAGTCACCAAGAAGAGGATGCCAGTAATCGCGATAGTAAGATAATGGGCCCAATCCACGGGGTCCTTGTAGGGAATAGGAATAGGAGTATGTTTCGAAAGACTTTCAGCTAGAGGCTTTGCATCAAATCCGCTATGAGGAGGGATGCGTTTAAAGACCGTCCTCTGCATCAATAAACCGATGGAAGGTACCTTGAGAAGTCATATTTGATAGGCGACACATTTCCATTTACTGGTGCGCGAGGTCCTTTAGCTGGGTGATATACATAGACGACGGGTGCGGATTGTAGGCCGAGCTAGCTTGCAACGTTACTAGGCATTGAGCGCACGAGATTGATAACAAACTTTTTGGAACGTGGCCTGCCCGTCATCAAAATCCAGAGTACCAAAGAAGTGTTCGGTGCGATGCTGCTTGGGAACAGTTGCCCAAGCTGCGGCCACCGCACTGAACGAAGGGTCAAATTCCCTGAGAAGTAACGATATTAAGAGACATGCTCTAAGCTACTAGACGTGCCGTGCTCACTTGCATGGCATACATCTTCGTTTCTTGTCCAAGGCAGTGAGCTGGACCGAAACAGACCATGTACGTTTTGGAGAGGTCAACAGCTCAAAGGTGTTGGAATCGAGCTTGATGACACCGTTTCCAGCGTTTGCGAGATCTGTGAGCTTTTGGATAGGGTCCTCAACGGCTGCAAGGCTGAAAGGAATAAGTAAGAGAGCGAGGAGGTAAGTTGAGGACTTCATGGGTAAAGTCGACGTGTAAGGGTATCGTCTAAATGGGGAACAACACTCAAAGGTTGTCAGATCTTGTTTGGTGGATCGCCACCATGCCGTCTCATGCTCTCCTCCTTCGTCTCTTTCTCTCTCCTTCCTTCTTCTCCGTCCATGTCGCCCTTAGATATCTTCTTCTCTACGCAGATAATATAGGAATCACTTATTATCTCACAGCCAGGCTCAGCCAACTTGATACCAGTGAGTTACGCGAGGTCTGGGGTTTCGTGTGGCAAGTACCATCATGTCCTGAAATACAACTACTATTAACATCACTCTTTGTCCAGCCATCTTCTTGTGACTAGACCGTCAAAATCCAGGGCAATTGAATGTTTCGTCGTAGATGTCGCACAGCGTTCGACTCATATCGCCATGCTCGTGTGTTTATTTGCTTGTTTACTTGCTCGTCGCCCTGTTCAGATGGAAACTTAGACTTTATGGTTCATGCAAGCAGCCCTCAGAGACCTGTCTGCTAGTAGACATGACTCCCAATCCTTTGCGATATGTCAACGCGTTTTACATATGTGCCATGAGATCATATTCGGTGAACCTACCGCACCAACATCTGCACCCTACGCCGCCCTAAGTCTCCCTTTTTTATCGCGTTTTTCGCGAAGGAAAATCAAACATCATAGTCAACCTGCTCTGGTAGGCATTGGACTTGTGTGGGCAGCACCTGGCCTGCCACGACTTACCGAAATTGTTGGCAAAATAGCACTTGAACAGGGGCGTGCGGAGGAGAACGTACATGACTTTCGAAGCCTACAGTCTCAAGAAAGTGACATAGCGCCTGGGATCAGCCAAAACACAGCAGGCGACGATCAAGATGACGAAGATAGCCCGACTATTGATGACGACGACATTCCCATCATACTCGATGCTGCTCCAAAGTCAAGAACGATAGCACGTCGTCAAACGATTGGCGCCGCTCAAACCATGCCCGCTCTGCCTCTCCATTTACGACACATACATCGATCAAGGGCTTCCGAAGACCCCCTGGGACAGCACGATGAAGACCATGCTACGGCCCCTTACTCATCCTCTCCATCTATCTCTTCCGTCCAGCACATCCCTAAGACTGCGCCCATCAACCGCGCAGATGCATTGTTAGCTGCCTATGAACCTGAATCCCAAGTTCAGTTATTGCGAAGCCACTATTGTCGTTCTGAGGTGCACTTATTGTGAATGTAACGAGGGTTATGTGGCTCAAATTTTTTCCATTTCGACAGGTTCAATTTCTTCTCAGCCTCGAAAACATATGTAATCGACTTCTGGTTATTCCTAAACCAGCTCGAGTTAGTGCCCTCCGAGCCGAGTTAACTGCACTCAATCACAAGCTTCCCGCCGAGGTCGGTTATAGTTAGCTTATTATCACTTCTTTTCAATTCATCAAAACCGATTATTTTTTATCAAGGTTTGCATGCCGATGTGGTGCTCGTCGTCAGATTCTCCTACACATCAAAGCCGAACTCAGCCTCACCACCGGATAGTTCGTATACCCCCAGGGGAAAGCGTGGTGTTAAACTCTGCGGAGAGAGCTCCTTATCTTCTTCTAATCGAAATACTTCATGACGACCTGGATTTTGAACCAACAAAGAGGAACAACAAGGAGATACTGAAAAAGATGGTCATCAAAGAGAATGAGCGCAAAGGCACTTCCCAGGATATAATTCCCTTTAACAACGTTCGCGCTACACACCCTCAACACGATACTTCTGAGGTCAACGGCACCGATGTAGTACGTTCAGATTCACCCAGAACTTGGGTGCCTGCAGCAGTGACAACGCCACTACCACCAACCCCAGCAGCTCCTCCATCTGACGACGAAGAAATGGATCTTGTAGAACAATTATATGGTTCCGATCAATCCCTCCGATCTAGAACGATTGACCTGTCGGAATCCATTATCTTACCTCCTGCACCCAAAAATAAAGAGCTCGACATGGCCACCTGGTCGCGCTCGTCTCAAATCCCTTCAACACCCACTGGAGAATATCCGCCACTCTCTGCACGGCCCCCTTTACTCTCGCCAAACCAGTCCGCTCCACGGCTCGCCCTTACACCTGGCTCTAATCACCAGCCACAAGTGTTTTTGCCCAATACGAGCAGCTCTCCCCAACTATTGTCCCTCGACGATTATTCAGAACGGATGCGTACAGCCGCTATAATGCTTGCTCAGCTTAAATCTAGTCTTACACAACCAGCTGCCCCCCTTTCACAAACAGGACAGCCAACCCCTTCACAGCATGCAAGTTTTACAAATTGGCTTTCTAGTTCTAAATGGCTCAATAGTAGTGATCAGTCGTCCTTCAAAGCTCCACCCATGTCCGCATCTGACAACTCGCAACATCGTATGAAGCTCCAGTACGCACAAGCTGCAGCCATACGAGAACGCATAATGAAAGAGATGCTCGCGCTCGAAGAACAGAGGGTGGAGCGCATGCGAGACAACCATGAAGAAGACGCGCTTATGCGACTCGATATCAGTGGCAGCACAAAGTCGGCAGAGGACGAAGGTATCATTCGACGAGAACTTAACAAAGCTGATCCTTCGGCTATCGTGTTCAGTGAGTCATGGGCAACCAAGAAGGTATATGACACGGATTCTATGCATTTAACAAAAGAAGACAGCTGACCAACGCCGACATTTTAGAGCCGAATACGACACGGTTCACCTTATGGCCATCTGGGTAGTTAAATTTTCTCCTAATCATCCTTCCCAACTCTGATCAATCCATAGCCAGCTGGGACTGCGTATCCGTCATCATCAAAACAGGAGCCGACTTGAGGCAAGAACAACTTGCTGTTCAGCTCATCCAAGAATTCCAGCGAATATGGGAAGAGGAAAATTGTCCATGTTGGGTTCGATAGTGAGCCACGAGATAACCTTTTCGAGACTAATACTGACCCCAACAGCTTCCGTATTTTGATTACTGGGGGGACCTCAGGTTTAGTGGAGACCATAACCGACGCCGTATCAATACATTCTATCAAGAAAGCCGAATACGCCCGGCGAATCTCTGAAGGCAGATTTGGCCACGTTACACTCTTGGACCATTTTAAATCGGTGTATATTACTGTTTCCTCGTTACAGGTCAACCAATCTGATACCCTTGTAGACTTACGGGGACCCATCTTCAGCGAAGTTTGCAAGAGCCCAAAGAAATTTTGCAAAATCACTAGCAGGTACCAATCTTCCGCTCCTATATTTATTGTCATTGAAAATTTTTTCATTTAGGTTATTCGCTAGTAACCTACCTCCTCCAAGTGAAAGATCGCCACAACGGGAATATTCTCCTGGACCGTGATGGACATGTGATCCACATCGACTTTGGTTTTATCCTTAGCAACACCCCGGGTAATATTGGCTTTGAAGCGGCACCATTCAAACTGCCAGCGGAGTATGTCGAAGTCCTGGGTGGAATAAACGGCCTCCCTTTTACTGAATTCAGAAGGCTCTTCAGAGAAGGGTTCGAAGCCGCACGCAAGCACTGTGACAGGATAATCAGTACGTGTGTTTCCCAGGTTCAGCATCGTAATCACCGTTTGACGCGTCATTATAGCTCTCGTAGAGTTGATGCAAAAAGGTGTGGTAGACACATTATCCACTACTGGGATGCTAATTCCTGCTTCAAGACTCTACTTTTCCTTGTTTTACTGCTTTTGGAGAGCAAACATCCATCCACTTGAGAGAACGATTTCAGCCCCAGTTGACCCATTCTTTGGTTAGTGGGCATGTAGACCGCCTGATCGATAACTCAATAGGATCACACTGGACACGACTTTACGATTCGGTTCGCTATCTCCGAAAGTTATGATCGAAATAATGCTAACTTCGATTATAGTTCCAATATTACTCTCAATCGATTCTCTGAGGTCTCCATCCCTTACTTGACTCAGGCAACATAATATTATCTCACACCCTAGGATTGCACAGCGCACCCTCTAGTTAATTTATGGACTTGTCTGATGTCATCAAGAACAAGTACACGCGGGGTATATATAACTCTATAAGAACATCGCATCGTATTTCTTCAAGCAAGAGTACCATTCATAATCTACAATGTTTGTGAGCATGTTATGGACGGATGATTGAACATCTCTTTTCTCAGAACTAACCAAAATTTTGTGTCTTGTCACACCAGCATTTGCCACGAGCATGTGCAGCACCCTGTGGACAGTGTTGGAAAGGCTCGTGCCGGTAACCTACAAATGTTAGCCTCCAGTACAGTATCATCCACTGTAGGGTCATTTACCTATATCATTAAAGAAGTGCTACCAACCAGAATCAGTAAAAAAAGTGCTAATGACAAGCCTATGCACTCACAATTTGCTCCTTCTTGGCAAAGAGTGCAGCACCTATACTGTGAACAGGCGCATCCCCCCACCGCTGCGAAGTGTCAGAACTGGAAGTAACATATGTGTATAATGTACCTCATAGTAGAAGCCCCCCTTGCTATCAAGGAAATCGAAGAATTTGTTATATGCCTCACCACGCCATAAATCGAGATCAGCAATCTCAAAGTTGCTCCAGACTAAATCATCTATAGGAACATAACTTGGCAAAAGGTTGTTGTGGCTCACAATGGCAGCGATTGTATGTTGCTCCTGCGTCATCAGAAAGGAATGCCAAAGCATTGTCGGGAGACAGTAAGTCGGCATGTTTGGAGGTGAACTCTTAAGGTAAACGATATAAATTATATATTAGCATTTGAAAGAACGCTCACCCTTTACAGTTTCCCAGAGTGTAGGGATCGTTGTCTCATACTCGTATAGCGACACGGTGAAGCCTAGACGTTTTTAATGATGGGACGTCGGAAAGGAGGAGTATCAACAAACCGTAAACTTTCTTACGATCTTGCATGAACAAGAATGGGTCGTAGTCTATATCACAATAAAACTTGACATCGGGTCTCAAGTTGACGTCAGCACAACTGATATGTTCAACTTGTTTGATTAAACCTACTCGACCCTTCAGAAACGTCAGACGTGAAGTTTGGTAATAAAACAATACGACAGATACCTCCAATAGTACTTGTATTGCTTCAGGAGTTCATGTTTGTAGAAAAACTGACAATAAATCAATGTGGATAACAGGATGTCAAACAAGCCACTGACCCCAGAATTAAAGCGGCACATATTGCGATACCTGATTTCAAAGGGTTTGCACAGATGAAGCAACATTCATAAGAAAGCTTACGGAACACTTCCTAGCGTAATCAATGTCTTTCAACCGAAAACAAGAAGGAATTGATTATTTTTTTACCTCCGTAAATTACACCATTCTTCACCATGCCCTCACGAGCTGCAGAGGCTTGGGTCTCGTTGATGCTATCAGGTTGGACCCAGTGTTCTCTTGGTATCAGGCCAAACTCGACTTTCGCATCGGTCAGCTCTGAAACTCGACTAGGGAACCAGATGTCAGAATTTTTCTGTGGGCATATCAAGTTACATTACCTCTTGAAACCCTCTTCAAATTCCTGGTCATTGAGAAATACATATGGGTATTGAAACTTCTTATTAAATCGGTCTTCCATCTGCTTCATGCTACTAACAACACCATTCAAGTCAGAATTACGCGCTGAGCACAAGTAAATTATCAAATAGCCATTTGTTTTAAGGTCAAAAGAGCCCACCTAATAGAACGAACACAGCGTTGGCCCTGCGCGCTGGCGTTGTGCTGTTTGTGTCGATGTAATATTCTAGCGGAATAGGCTCCTTATATGGAGGTTGGTTCTTGATGGACTTCACTTTTTCTTTTATGTTCTGAAAGGACGTAGCTTGGCCATAGGTCTCGTTGGAGAAGCTGAGAATATAGTGCAGGCCGATCTGTTGTCCAAAGAATTGAATTTGTCTTTAGTTTAGCATTCAATAACAGATATCAAGGTACATACTACTACTGCTAGCACCAAGAGTGCATAGCGCATATGTGCATGCATTTTTTCCGAAATCTAGCGCTTGACGACGAAACCAGGACTGGGGGATTGGGATTGAAGGGAGAAGAGCTGACCTTGATGTAATTGCGGTGCTATGAACAGGCCTTGGTTGCACGTGCCATTCCCATCAGGGTTAAAAAGAGCTTCCATGCCACAGCCATACATACTTCTCACTTCTCCCGTCTTCACCCCGACGAATCATTTGGATTTCTACCCTGGCCCACAAAAACGGACATTATCCATACATGTCGGTACAGCGACATTTCTATAGTTATTATCCATGAGCTTCTATCAGAGCTATTCTACATATCCATAAGAGAAAGAAGGGTTGGGTTCAGCTATCAAACCAAGCCAGGTCTAACAAAATCGTAGAATCACAAGCGACTCCTCCCTCGCGATGGAGCTACTGTAGACTGGAAGTTTCCAAGAAGAGGGTGTAGTATTTCTGCTAACTCCTTCGGCGTCTCTAGTGCTACCTGGAAAAGAAAGACAAAATTTTCTTATCAGGTCATTCTAGTTTAGCTCGAATCGCTCGGGCTTACCAGAGGGTCAGCGTTTGGCATACACGTCATGGACATACCAGGGTTCCGAGCGATCTTATCGCAAACTTCGTCGGTTGGGCTGTACAGACAAAGCAGGGCATCAACTAGAGTATTAAAAGGCAACTTTCGCAGAACTTTGTTTACTTCAGAAATATTGGGATATGCAAAACATTCATGAAGTCGGTGGCAACTAAGAGTAACACCCTCAGTACGATCAGGGTAGCCGTTTGTGGGGAGTGAGTAAGCCATGATCCTGGCGTCAGGTAGCATGAATTAGACAATATGCAAGAGCATCAAGACCTTCTAGGAAGGTTCTCATGTCTCTTTGCCTAATTAAAATCGAACATTTGTTAACATCGTTCCCATCGAGCCAGGCTCCACGAACAGAATCCCGCTCCATGGAATAACAGAAGGATGGTCCCAGGTTGTGTAATCGGGCGATTGAGGGATCGATACCTCTTGGATAAAAAGGATAGCTGACTGCCATCAGGAGGGGTCTCGGAGCACGAATCAGTCGACCTCTATTCAGGAATACAAAAAAAAACGATTCGTTCGTAGGGAGCCCAAACCACAGAATCGGAAAAAGATGCAACTGGCTTAGGCTCGAAGCGAAAGGGGCAACCTATGACAGACGAGAAATAATACCACGAATGATAGTCTGATAGGCAGTTGAAACTTCCCGCTACATAATTAGCGCAGCGAAAAAAAAACCTTTTTGGTATATCGGCTATGAGATCGCAATAACGCAGTCTTGAGTCTTGACCCAGACTGGCATTATGACGTACGACCAATAGCTTAACCGACGAAACAGGTAGCGATGGAACTGATGGATGGTGAGTTAGGGAGATATCGATCGTCCAAGAAAGTCGCCAGCGCTCGAGTGATGTCCTATATGACAATGGAGAACATTCATGAGATAATGGTGGGCGGAAATGTTAGGCGCTGGTACCAAGAAACCTAATATTTTATGAGGCTGGATTCGTCGGTTACGAACTATGTCTTCAAGCTTAATGAATAGTGGGTGGTGGCCTATAAGTCAGGTTGTCAGATGAGAATGGAGGGACTCTAATACTAGTTGTAATACGATAATGTACGCAGTGCTCATCTCTGAAAATCGCCTATAAATACTATACATATATATGGTTACACAGAAAGGTTTTCATATCGTTTCAAACACGAGTTCTGTGCGTAATCTGTATACACCTTGAGGGGCATCGTAGGGTAACAGAATACATTAACCACTCACCAAAGCTGTCATTTGGATCACAGGAACATCGTCCTTGCGACCATTCGTCTCCAGAAGGACAGTGTTGAAAAGGGTCATGGCGGTACCCAATATCGCTGAAAAAGTGTACTTGGTCTTTACGAGCAAATAGCGAGGCTGCGATGCTATGGACAGGTGCATCTCCCCATCGCTGGAACAGTACGTCAGCAGATAGCAGTTTTAGGGCGGGTTTTCATTTACCTCGTAGTAGAACCCGCCTTTTGATTCTAAATAACTGAAGAATGCTTGGTAGGCTTCGCCTCGCCAGAAGTCCATGTCAGCAATTTCAAAGTTACTCCAATCTGGTCAAGTTGTCACGCATCGAACAAACCGATGGTGCGAGACTCACAGTGACAGAGATTATAACTTTGGCCATTGTCATCAGATAGGAAATTCATTGAGTTATTTGGTTGGACATATTGAGGATATTCGGCCATGAATTCTAAAAACGTGAGACGTGAGACACACAGCAAGCGCCATGAGTACCTTTGACAGTCGACCACAGTGTGGGTATCGTAGCTTCCCACTCGACAAGTGAGATGGTAAAACCTACGGAGCGGCGAAAACACCTTGTTGTCAAGGGAGCGAATAGGTAGGATTGCAGGAGAAGGGACATACCATAAACTTTGTTGGCGTCTTCCATGTAGAGGAAAGGGTCGTAGGTTACATCGCAAAAGAATTTCACGTCAGGTCTATGGGCGATAGGATTAGTATTCACTGTGATGAAATCACTATTCCAAAGAACTGACTCGACTCTGTGTAAAGATATTAGACCCCTCAATCCCAGTATATTAATCGAGACTTACCTCCAATAATATCGATATGGATTTAGCAACTCATGGTGGAAAAAGAACTGTTGGGTTCTAGATAAAAACCTAGAGGCACGTCAAAAGCAGTAGACTTACGCCAGAATTGAAGCGACACATATTACGATAACTTTGTGAAGGTTTAGGGCGATGCGAATATGTAGAAGAAACAACATACGGAACGCTGCCTGAATGTATGATGCCGCTGAGCGTTCACTTCAGTGGGGAGTTAACACAACGGAAGCTTACCTGCATAAATGATACCTTGCCATAACATTTTGTTTCTTCCGGCTCGGGCTCTCGACTCATCAATCCAATCTGGCTGAAACCAATGTTCTTTAGGAATTAATCCAAACGAGATGGGCGCATCAGTAAGTACGGAGACACGCCTATACATTTGATTAGTTACAACGTGACATTACAATAGGCACTGAATACTTTTTGAAGGTTTCCGTGAAAGGCTCTTCATTAAGCAGCACCCAGGGATAATTGTAATTTCTGTTGAATCTATCTTCCATCTGCTGTATACTCGAGATGACCCCTGATAGATCGCTGTTTCTGCACAGCAGAACAAAGGTAGCATTTGCTCGGCGCTGGTAGGTGAAGTTGGTAGTATTTTTTTGTGCGCCTTGTGGTGTTAGGACTTGCGTGTCAACCAGGAGCTCTGTGATTTTTGATGAGGCATCCGGGGGCTGCACAGGAATTCGGAATTGTTGGGATATGTGTGTAGGGAACCCTTCATAATCTTCAAGAACAAACCAGCAGAAAAAGTGGAAAGCCAACTATATGACCTGCCTCTGTCATCATCCTTTATGCGGAAGATAGAAAGATTACCAGTATGACTAGGATGATGGTGACATATCGTCTGGGTGATAACATGTGGTCTCGTTGGACGTAACGAAATGTTACTGGCGAACACAAACTTACTATGGGTTCCAATGAGTGTTTGACCTTTATATGTAACCATCCGCAGCCAGGATATTAATGGCCAATCTGAATATAGGGTTGGAGTGTGAATATCGGAGTTGGAGACAGGTGGGACTTGAGTAGATTAGTACATATATATATCGACAGAAGGATCAGAACTTTATAATAATAGATATGGCGAATATTACCTACATGCTAGCTGGCCGCTGGTGGCAAACGATTCACAAGTAGCTCTCAGAGCTACCCACGTTACCACTTTATCTACACTTCTTGACGCTAGCCCTTGGGCTAAGTTGTGGAGCCGACCTAATATGCAGCCGCGCGCATCCTTGTCGACAAGGTAACCCTTCGGATAATTTTGGGGTGACGGGGACGAACTGCCACTGTTTACTAACAGTAACCCATTTGATGCACCATATCAAGAAATGGGGTGTCGACTTGTTATCAACTCAAGAAGATTGAATACACTCCACCTCGGAGTAAGAGCCTATGGGCGTTGTTTGAATAAAAATCACGAAATGCTCTGTGTGCCTTGCGGAGATTCGCTCCTCCTCCTCTCCTTCTGTTCAACCAAACCGCTGTTACGGAGTAGAGGGGTTCAGGACCCGCGGCTTGTAATATTTTTATTTTTATGACATAAACCTCAGGCCCACGTGCACACAACTTTTTCCAAATCGCGTGATGAGAGGGACTTTGATTGCGCGTATTTGTCTGGCCATTTTTCTTCCGAATTTTGCCAACAGAGCGTCGCGGATTGCCAGTCATGGCATCCACTTCACATATCGAGCAGGTTGGGGAGACCGACGCGTACATTCCTCAGCCTTCTATCCCCCAAAAATCATCCTACTTTAATCCATTATCCTCCTTCACTGGTGTTTACCAACGCTTCAACCAATGGAGAACTGACTTGGGATTGCCACATCCTGGAACTGTTGAGAATCTTCAAAAAGAAGTCAAGGGTATTATCTACCTCTTAAATGACGCTGCTGTATGCTAACTATCTTAAATATCAGCAACTCACCTAACAAACTACATATTTGATGGCGCCCGCGCTGACTTGACGAAGAGTCTGTCAGCTCACCCACTATTCCAAGTCACTCATTCGTTTGCTCTGGGCTCTCAAACACTACCTTCCTCTTATAACTTTGGTGCAATTTTTGCGAATCAACAGGTTATTTTTTCCCCCAGTCATCACCGGCATGGCGCGTGTCTAATCCTCTGTACTATAGGTTTTTCTTCAAGGTGGTGTGGATCATGACGGGAATGTGAACGCTCGTCTTAATCAGGGATGGACCCCCAACAACATTACAAAAATGCAAGCTCAGGTAGGCCTATCGGTTTCTATCTACTCTGTTTTCCACTGACTGACGTGTCATCGTTGTTAGTTTTCGTCACAAGTGACTCAAAATATGATCCAGCTTGAACACGACTATCAGGGCGGCGACTTTAGCTTAAACGCTAAAGCGGTCAACCCATGGCCAACCGATCTCACCGGCATATATGTCGGTAACTACTTGCAATCCTTCACCAAGAATATAGCACTTGGGCTTGAGACTGTTTATCAACGACCTTCACCCGATCTTTCGGAAGTTTCTACTTCATACCTCGCAAAGTTTACTGGGACGAATAAAAATTGGGTTGCCACTGCACAATTACAGGGTGCTGGAGCTTTACATGCAACATATTGGCAGAAGCTTAGCGAAAAGGTCGAGGTTGCAGCAGAGCTGCAGATGGTTGCTACACCTGCACGAAGGGACGCCTTGGCGACTCTAGGTGCCAAATATGATCTCCGTTTAGCGACGTTCAGGGCACAAGTTGATTCCACCGGAAAAGTTTCGGCACTGCTGGAGCAACGCTTTACACCCGCATTTGCGTTTTTAGTGTCTGGCGAGATTGATCATTTCAAGGTGAGTTGAAGCCCTTGCTCTTTTTTTTTCTGTTTTTATCTGAAGAAATGTTAGAATGCTGCAAAAGTAGGTGTTGGTGTGATGATCGAAAGTAGTTCTTTGACACCAGAAGAGATGGGCATGCCTCCTCAGATTTAATTACACAGTACTACATTATATACTATACTAGAACGCTTTATGACGGCCCATATCTACGAGTGTTGTTCCAAGTGTTTTTGCGTGATTAAAGGATGAATGTACGTTCGGTGCCATCCAAAGGATAAAAAGCCCCCAAAAAAGATGCCCATGCCGAGATTCGAACTCGAGACCCTTGCATAACACAACTTGGTCAGTTATCCTCATAAGTACAATGCTCTACCGCTGAGCTACACGGGCTATTTGTTTCGTCTCATCTGTACCATTGAGTTAGGGGGGGGGGGGCTACAGGAAATTCATTTTTTTTTTATGCATAAACTACAAGATATAGCTGGTAAGAAAACTTGGGGCTCATCACGTTTTTGATTGTATCTGGTCCTGGCTGTTTCCCACTCGCTGTGATATCGCTTCAATCATACGCATCGTCGACGACAATTCTCCCCAAATGGTTTTGTACGTTTCTTGGTTTTGTGAGCGGAGCATCTCCTGCACTTCGGCGCGCAGCTGTTCAACTAGAGGCTGAATCTTGGCGCGAACAATGTCGAGAAGCGGCTCTTCCATGAGTTCGACGAGCTGGTCGTATGTCAGTTGCGGTGCGGGATTGGTCGGTGGCGGAGTAGAGATATAGACTTGTAAAGCGGCTTCAAGGGCCGCAATGGTTTTGTGATCTTTTTCACGAGCAGTGGCATAAGTTTCAAACTTTTTTTGCATCTAAATAGATCCCCACAAAGGAGGGCATATGCGTCAGGAAAAGAAAAAGAAAAAATGGCAGGCTGCGACACACGTACTTGAGCAAACTCTGCGTTCGAGCCTTGGATCTTGTTCTTGATGTCTTCCATCCCCTTTTGTTGCGCGGCAGTCTGGAGCATCAATTCACTAAGTTCCTTATCCAACACTTCTACTTCGTTTCCCGTCATGTCCAGACCTCCCTTTAACTCATCATACGCCTCCTGACCAGCCACAACAGGCTCGACAGATAAGGATTGTGTGAACATATCCAATTGATGATCCAGTCTACTTTCTAGCACTTCTTTCGCCTCCTCGTCATGGGAGTACATGTCATTTTGGAGTGTGGAATAACGACCTTCAAGTTCTGTGATTTTGTCATGCATCGCTTCGAGATCTTCCATCGTGGGGCCGACGATAGGCTCTGGTGGTTGGCTTTCGAGATCCAGAAGGCGCCGACGCTTGAGAGGACGAGACGAAGGGTTAGGATGAGAATCATTATTGGCGTCTCCATCGGATGGAATTGGATGGTTCGAATCCTTGAGTTTACGCAACAGCGCGTCCAACTCTGTAGCGGATTGTTGGAGGTGTTGGACTAGTTCAAGTAGTTCCTGGTGTTTGCCTCGCTCTGCTTCTTGGGCGTCGGAAAGTGGAGTTGAAGGCCAGCTATTGAGTTTCATCAACTGTGCTGACGCGTCATCTCGTTTTTTTCTGAGCTGTTCGCGTTTTCTTTCTAGATCATTAAGCTCTGCCTCCAAACGCTGCTTTCCTTCATCTTCGAGGCTTGGAAAACGCGTAGAATCGATGAGTTTGCGAGTCGATGCGATATCGGCTTCCACTTTGTTGAACAATTGACGACTAGTGATACTATCTGCAAGAAACCTGTCCTCATGTATCGGTCAAATCTGAATTGTTTCATGGTTTTGGTGGTGTGAACGTACCTTATTCTGTCTGCCCATAGGACTTTGAGTTGCTCAGGTGTGAGCTGAGGCTGTTGCGATACAGCCGGAAAAGAAGGAGGGGGAGGAGGCGGTGGCGGGGGAGGTATGATGGGTGGGGGTGGTACTGATGGTGCTGGTGGTGCTGGCGCTGGCGCTGATACGGGTACTGACACAGACGTTGTTCGTGATGGTGCTGGTACTACTGATGGTGGTACTCGCAGTCGTGGTGATGGGGAACGTTCATATCTGCGTTCTCGACTATGATCTCGACTGTGATATCGTCGGGGAGGAGGAGATCTCATGGGCTCAGGAGCAGACTGCCAAGTTGGGTCTGATGGATGGATAAATTGGCAACTTCCAGCGTCTTTGCGGCAGCCACCTCGACGGGGAGCTCCGTCGGGATAGAAGAACTACTAGTTTCTTTATTTTTTCTGCGATTAATAATAATAATAATAATAGATGGACGAACATGGCATCTTCTATTGATTTTGTGGTGGGACATGGGGAAACGTCAAAGGAGAGAGTATCAAGTACAGGTGTGGCTGTGTTATCTATTGCTCTACCTCTACCTCTACTCTACTCTGCCCATACATCCACAATCTCAGACTCGTGCGTCATCACGGCAACATCTTTGCGGATGGGATTTACTCTAGGATATACAAACTATAGGTTGACATCAGTACAAGGTAGCTGGAAAGATGAATGACAACACGTACTCCAAGATTGTATTCATTCATGACTTCGGCAGCTATGATCTCTTTGTCCTTTAACAAGGCACTGTAGCTGAAACACATGGCATGCAACTGGATTACATGTCGTTTAGAAATGCAACGGTATAGAAAATTAATTAAGAAAGTGTTACCTGCATGCCAACAAGACCCATGATAAATACCATTGATATCCAATTGGAAGATCCAGTGTTCATCCACAAAAAGACATGGGCAGGGGAATATATTGTAAAGAGGACTGTTTCCAATTGACCTGGGGCCCATACCTCTAGTTGCTGGACGCGAGACGTGCGACCACCTGTCTGACCTGAACGGGTGGGTACAGTCATGCCCAACAGCCACCGCCAGGAATGTGAGATGGCGTAGCGTGCACTTGAGCCGAGACGGACAAGGATAGGACGGGGTTGGAGTGGTTGAAAATCCAGTTGGGCGTCGACGAAGCGAGCATTAGGAGAAGAGACTGGATCTTTTTGTTGATGAAGGCGGTAGAGCTTGATACGTGTTAATAGGTATACAGTATTGAGAAAGGCGGCTGCTATGAGAAGAGTTGTAGCCGGGACGGTCTAAGAAGTTTTGTCTGAGTTGAGGATGTGAGGGGAGTGGTGATGATGGAAAGAACAGACCCAGTCGAACCAGGAGCTACGTTCATTCTCTCGATACATGTCTTCCCAGCCTAGATCAGAGTCTGGTACTTTACTTATTTGGCCCACTCTGACGCAGAGGTGTAAGAAATGGAGTGCACCACCCAATAAACGTCCAGATGATTTTGGAGAAGGGAGGGGAAGATTGTTTGGGAAGAGGGCTATTTCGAAAGCAATTGTAGATGGGATGGAGGTGACTCTGGCAGTCGTTTAGTATTGTTTCGTTGTTTTTTTATATTTTTAACAAGGTGTTACTTTTCTATGAGACCTTTTTTGCGGACTACTCTTTTCATTGGGGTCGCAGCATTTGTGCCATTACGGGATTTGTTTTGAAGGGGAGTGGCATATGGGGGAGGCTTTCTTGAGCGAGCTGCGTCCCAGTCAAAGGGCACTGATGAAGAGATGGAGGGAGTGGAAGCGGGAGAGCGGTAGAGGCCTATCGAGATGCGATTGCGAGGTGTGGAAGGGAGAGTACCGCGTGGAGAGGGTGATTGGATCGGAGAGGCATTTTGAGCGTTGTTGTTGTTTGATTGAGCGAGTCGGCGAAGGGACATTGGCAGAGGGGTGGTTGTGTGCAGTGAGAAGGGGGGAGCGCGATGTTGGCTCGTGACTTGAACACGTGTTTGAACACGTGGTAGTTGAACAATGGAAAAAGGAAGAAAAAAAAAAGGTTTAAACCTTGATTTTCCTGCGTTACCCTCTACTCCTGTCCTCTACTCCTCTTCACTACTTCACTATAGCGTCGATACTTCGAACTGCTCCAACTGCCACCTCCGTGTCGCCAAGCTCTTCAATCAGCGGTAAAGTTTATTTCAATCCCCTCCGCTTTCTTCTCAACTCCTCATCAATCAGCACCCAAAGTCAGGATGGCACAACCCTCTTCCTCACACCACGGCGAACATCGCCATCGTACCGACAGAGAACGCGAACGCGAGCGTGACCGTTCTCACCACCACCACCGTACCATTTCCTCAACTACACTTCTCCTCGTTCTCTCCCTCGTCCTAGCCGTCCTAGCCGTCATGCTCTCCCTTCCCTCTAGCGCTGCTACCACTGCCGCAGACTCTACCCCCTCAGGCGTTCTCAGCTATCTTACTCCTAAAAGAACCCAAGCCCTCATCCAAAGGGAGAGGGACGTCGCCATCCGTGAGGCAGAGGTTGCACGTCGCGAAGCTGAACTACTTGTGGGTGCACCCGGAGGGGTCGTTCCAACCCCTACCGCATGTCCCCCTTGTGCAGTCACAACCACCATCGAAACAATCACCGGTCCCGTCCAGACCATCATCAAAGAAGTCGTCAAGGAAGACTCTCTCGCTCCCCCTGGATGGCCCGGATCTCGCACAGAAGAGCTTATCGAGCGGGAACTCAAGATTGCAGAAAGAGAACGCGACATCAGCAAGCGGGAAGAGTCTGTCAACCGCAGGGAACACGACGCTTCTCGCCGCGAGAACTGGATCATGGCCCAACTCCAGTAAGCCCATACTCGTCCCATAATACGCCATTGCCTTGCCTACCTTTTCTTTTTTTTTTCTTTTTTTTTCAGGGACTTTGGAAACGAGGGTCCTCACCATGTCGATGAGGAGTATTCTTATGAGCCCGTTGGCTCGAAACGAAAACCCAAGGTACCACCGCCCTCCCCACGCCGCTCTGAGCTTTGAGACGAAGGAGGGCATCGCCATTGTATACCATCGAGTCCGTACAATTCTCGTCCATGCCCCTGATATCCTTCGTCCGGGCTTGGGGGACTTTGGTGCTTTTACTTGTCCCCCTTGTCCTCTCTAGACCCATCACCAGCCGTCACGATCGAAATCGAGATCGATCGTATAACATACACTCCCACGTGATGTTTTTTATTTTTTATTTTTTATTTTATTTTGGCTGGTTCTGTGGTCTACGACGAGCTCGTTCGAAATACGCTGACACACGTTCTTTCTTTTGTAGTATCATCATGAACTCCCCGTTACTGTTTCCGAAATTGAGATCAAGACCATAGTACAAACCCAGACTGTTACCGTACCACCACCTGCCAACACCCGTCTTGCTGCCAAACCAAAGCCTGAAGGTGTCACCTCCTCATCGACACCAAGTAGCCCAAAAACAACTGCCATCGAAATCGTCACAGAAGAAGATGACGACGACGACGACGAACGCCGGGCGACTAGAACAGTTGTACGTGGACCTCGGGCAACCAGGCGGCCACCCTCTAGATGGTTTGGTGGTTGGTAAACCGTCTATTTGGCTTTCTTTTCTTTTCAACATGGCTCTTGGACGATGCCACCGTCCATCTTGTAGCGTACCCTCTTCTTATATACACCCCCCCCGCGCGCACCCACTCTTCCTCCTTTTTTTTTTCTTCTTCCTTTTTCTTTATATACTGACGCCTATTGAACGACCTTGGAATGACGCTTTACTATGTAGTTATGTAGACTAGCGTTTTTAACTGACTGCCAGATGCCAATATACTATTTTCTTGATGTCAACTCGACCAAATATGTGCGACGTCAAGTGAAAATCTCTACAACCCTCCGTTACCCGTGTCAATTCTTTGTAGCAGTTCCCACTAAAGCGCTCGAGCTCTCGTTGCATGTTGCAGACGGCGAGAATTTTACCTTGTTCAATCTTCAGGCCACCCGTCGCGGTAAGATGCCGGCTTGTTTCAGGGAAATCTTTTCAACAACAACATGTCGAAATTTTTGGCAATCGATATCCGACTGATGCTACGACGAATATAACGCCAGCCATCCTATCCAAACTCCGTTTACGCCTCCATACTCAACCTGGACACCCATTAAACACGCTCCGTTCGCTAATCGAGTCGCACTATCCGGACTTTGACCACCTCTCCTCGTTGTCCCCACTCGTCACTCCGTACAAGAACTTTGATGAGCTTTCTTTCCCCAAAGACCACCCTGGTCGTTCGGTGACAGACAGCTATTATGTGAACAATAATATGATGCTCCGCACGCACACTTCTGCTCACGAAGTCGAGGTGTTCCGACAAGGAAAGACCAAGTGGCTCTTGACCGCGGACGTCTATAGGCGCGACGAGATTGACGGGTCACATCATCCTGTATTTCACCAGATGGAGGGCGCAAAGATCTTTGATGCTGACGCGTCGAGTATGAGCAAAGTGGAAGAGGACAACAGGAGGCTTGAACAGCAATTGGCTCGGTCCAATATTGTCATTGAAGACGTGCCACACGTTTCACCTACTAATCCAGTCCAACCCTCGCATGATCCTCGTTATTCAGAACTGGTAGCGCAGAATTTGAAACTGTCTTTGAACACCCTCATGCTTAAACTGTTTGGAGGGGTCGGTGCAACAGCGTCGAGCAGTCAGACAGAGCCTCTGCGAGTACGATGGATCGAAGCGTACTTCCCTTTCACGAGCCCTAGCTTTGAGGTGGAAGTGTTCTTCCAGGGAAAATGGCTGGAAATATTAGGATGTGGCGTGGTGAGACAAGCTACGCTCGATACAGCAGGTATGTCTCCAATAGTCGTTTTTTTTTTTTCATGCCATTTACCCTAGCAACTGTAACGAGACGTTAGCAACAAAATTGGGTGGGCGTTCGGCCTTGGCCTAGAGCGTATAGCCATGATACTCTATTCGATTCCAGATATTCGCCTCTTCTGGTCAACAGATCATCGTTTCCTCACCCAGTTCGAGCACGGGAAGATCACCACCTTCCAGCCGTACTCAAAATATCCCGCGTGCTTCAAAGACGTCAGCTTCTGGTCTCCAAAGGATATGCCTCTGCACGAAAACGACTTTTGTGATGTCGTGCGCGACATCGCGGGGGATCTCGCAGAGGATGTTCAAAAGGTGCTCTTTCCTCTAACGTGAACAGGGAGTCTTTACGATGAATGCTTGCCCGCAGATCGATAATTTCGTTCACCCCAAAACTGGACGTACGAGCATGTGCTTCAGAATCAATTACCGTTCAATGGACAGGTGTGTAATACGCGCTCCTAACGACTACACAAGATAAATTGACATCTTTTTGGAAGATCCCTGTCCAACGAAGAAGTCAATGGTATTCAATCTCAAGTCGTATCCCGCCTGAAAGACCAGTTGGGAGTTGAGATACGTTGATTAAGGGTTGCTTATAATAATGCTCTAGTCCAATAACTACTCGGTGACCCCCCCACCTCTAGATATCACGATGACCCCTCACCATGCGGAAGAGATTATGACGTATCCTGTGCGACGCCAACCTGCGCGGCTCGAAGAACACGGTCTTTAATGGTGTATCCAATTTTTTGACAGTCAATGACGGTCCCAGGCTCTTTCCCAGGTATTGGAGCTTGGTACAAAGCTTCGTGAAAGTTCGGATCGAAACGGTCCCCAGTGGGATCAAAGGGCTTTACGTGGTATTTGAAGAGTGTCTGGAGAAGCTGCCGCTGAGTAATTTCGACACCCTGGTGCAGCTCCCGAAGGTACTGAAGGGCAGACTTTTCTGGTGGTTTGTTGTCCGATGATGTTTCTGAGGGTTGGGAGGGGGATTCGGTGGGTGCAATGGCCGACAGCGGAACAGATTTTAGTGCCATTCCAAGGACGTCGGCTGTTTCTAGTAAATCGGTTGCAAAACGAGTGATGGCGAAATCTCGTGTCTGCTCCTTCTCTCGAGCGGCATTCCGTTGCAAATTCAGGAAATCTGCTTGGAGATACCGAAGGCGGGACTGACAGCAGAATAGTTATTATGAATGAAATGCTTGTGAATGAATTTTATTTAAGAGTAACACGTACAGTCAAGTCAACGACTTCTGCTTCTTTTGCCTCGAGACTTTTCTGCTCTGGTGTCATAGTTTGCTCGCCTTGCTTTCCGGCATCCTGACCCCCTCCGGTCTTTTCAGCCTCCCCTTCTGAATAGTGGCGCCTACACAGACGTGTCGAGCGATGCACGGCAGGACGAGCGACCGTCCTGCACGGCAATAACGCTGGGGTAGAACGGAGGGTTTGGAGAACGTTTAGAGCAGTGGCCATCGTCTCTCGTCGTCTGAGTAATGAGTTAGCTTTGTGTGCCGTGTATTTCCGTCATCCCAAAAATTCAAAAAAGTGCTAAGTCGTGACCGTGAGTGTGGGAACTTTTATAAACCCCGACACCCTTTCCACGTGATGGATCGACGCATTTTTTTTAACGACAGCGCACAACCAGCATATTTTGGTGACTCGGTTTCCCCCAAGATTATCCTAAGATACATAAAAAGGTGCGGGCACGCCTCAATAATTTAAAAGCTCTCTACTGCTGTCTTTTCTCGGGGACGCTTCTTTCTTTCTTTTCCTATTTGCTGCCCAACTGCCTTCGCTTGGCTTGCTGTCAAACCAGTGTAAATAAACAAAATGCCGATATCTATGTCTATTTGCCGGAACTTGAAGATCTCAATCCCCGCATCACCCGCTTATTATCTCTGTACAATGGCAAATCAGACCGCAAGTGGAGCAAGTATTATTAATGGCACTGAGCTGGCCAAGTCAAGTCGTTGCATTCGCATGATAATGTCTCAATATCTTATTTATTTTTTCCTTTAGATCGGTTCGCGAAGGGGTAGCGGACCGCGTTAAATCCTTGCAAGCCAAATTTCCCCGGTTCCAGCCTACTCTCGCCATCGTCCAAGCAGGCGATCGCCCCGATTCCACAACATATGTTCGGATGAAAGCCAAGGCAGCTGAGGAAGTCGGAATCAAGTTCAAACATATCACTCTTCCAGCAGAGACAAGCGTAGAGCAAGTCGTAGAGGTCGTCAAAAAACTCAACGACGATAACAAGATTAGTGGTATACTCGTCCAACTTCCTCTTGGCCAACATGTTACGCCAGAAGGTGAGCGGCTCGTGACCGAAGCCGTTAGTCCCGAAAAGGACGTGGATGGGTGCGCATCGTCTTCTTCTTTGATCTATAAATATACGTAGATTTACACACACACACCTCAAGTTTTCATGCGTACAATATCGGTCACCTCTCCTCTCGAGCATCTGTTCCTTTATTCAAACCTTGCACCCCATCTGGCGTCATTCAACTCATCAAATCGACTGGGATCACTATATCCGGATCAAATGCAGTCGTCCTTGGCCGTAGTGATATCGTGGGTAATCCAGTGGCGTCCATGTTAAGAAATCTGGACGCCACAGTGACCCAATGTCACAGCAGGACAAAAAACATAGAAAGCATCGTACGCATATAAACATTCATTGAAATAGGTTCCGCTTAATTAATAAGTAAAAAAATCCGCCAAGGTCAAAAACTCTGACATAGTTGTCGCAGCCATTGGCAAGGCAGAACTTGTCAAAGGTTCTTGGATAAAACCTGGCGCAGTTGTTATCGATGTCGGCATTAATTGCATACCTGGTCAAATTTTCACTACTATTTCTTTTATCACACATTCACCTTTTGAATAGATGCCACGAAAAAATCTGGTCAGCGTCTAGTCGGAGATGTAGAGTTCTCATCCGCTGCTACGGTGGCGTCATATATTACACCTGTTCCCGGAGGAGTCGGACCCATGACCGTAGCCATGCTCATGGAAAATACCTTACAATCTGCGGAACGCCTTTCGAATAATTCTCGAGAGATGAAAGTTATACCTCTTACGATTACTCCTCTGGCAAAGGTACCCAGTGATCTCGATATTGCTCGTGCTCAGACACCGAAGCCGATCACACGACTTGCACAAGAGATTGGGTTACTTTCTGAAGAGCTGGAAAGCTATGGGAAATATAAAGCAAAGGTCGACCTCGGTGTTCTGGACCGTCTGTCTCATAGAAAGAATGGGAAATACATCGTCATATCTGGGTGCGTTGGTATAGAGATGAATGAAGGTTATCACTTGACATTCTTCAAGTATTACCCCTACCCCGCTGGGCGAGGGAAAATCTACAACTACCATCGGTCTGGCCCAGGCACTTGGAGCAGAACTCGGCCGCCCTGCATTTGCATGTGTTCGCCAACCAAGCCAAGGACCTACTTTCGGCATCAAGGGAGGTGCCGCTGGTGGAGGTTATAGCCAAGTCATTCCAATGGACGAGGTAACGTCACCAAAGACATGCATCTTTCTAAACCACTCATCCCGTCCCATCTAGTTCAACTTACACCTGACGGGCGACATCCACGCTGTGACGGCTGCAAATAACTTACTAGGTGAGGAATTAAGCAACTTTTAATCCTCATACTAGACTGATAGCCCTCCAGCTGCTGCCCTGGATGCTCGCATACTTCACGAAGCTACACAAAGCGATAAGGTATGATCCCTCACCTCTTCCGCCATCATCAAATTGCCGAGCGTTTTTCGGCAACAGGCTTTATACAGCCGCCTCGTTCCTAGCAAGAAAGGCAAACGCGAATTTCCACCACTCATGTTAAAGCGACTCGAAAAACTAGGTATCAACAAGACCAATCCAGATGACCTGACACCTGATGAGATCACCCGCTTTGCTCGTCTTGACGTCGATTTGGACACTATCACCTGGAATCGAGTACTAGACACCAATGATAGATTCCTGCGTAAGATCACCATTGGACGCAACCCTACAGAACAGGGACACGAACGCGAAACAGGATTTGACATAGCGGTCGCGAGTGAATGTATGGCAGTCCTAGCACTTACGACGGGCCTTGAAGACATGAAAGCCCGTCTTGGAGCAATGGTGGTAGCGACAAGCAAGCAGGGCCACCCCATAACGGCTGACGACGTTGGTGTTTCTGGCGCATTGGCGGTTTTGATGAAAGACGCTATCAAGCCAAATTTGATGCAAACTTTACAGGTAAACACTCATTACACAATTTAATCGAACTCACCGGCTCACCGGATCCAAGGGTACCCCCGTATTCGTTCATGCAGGCCCCTTCGCAAACATTGCCCATGGGAACTCTTCTATTCTTGCTGATAGGGTAGCACTTAAGCTAGCTGGAACTGAAGATGGCGACCCGCCTGAGCGTGTAGGCTACGTCCTGACTGAGGGTGGCTTCGGCGCAGATATGGGCATGGAAAAGTTTTGCAATATCAAATGTCGTGTCAGTGGACTTACTCCTGACGCTACGGTCATTGTTGCCACAACCCGAGCGCTTAAGATGCATGGTGGCGGCCCCGAGGTCACACCTGGTAAACCATTACATGAGACCTACACATCCGAGGATCTCGTTACTCTTAAAGAAGGATGTAAAAATTTGATCAAACATGTTCAAAACTGCCGGAAGTTCGGTATCAAGGTCATTGTTGCCATCAATCGCTTCTCGTGCGTAGTTTATCTGATCTTCTGGTATATCTTGTAAACATTAAACACATGGATTCTAGGTCCGATACCGCAGCCGAGCTTGACCTTATTCGTCAAGAAGCTTTGGCTGGTGGTGCAGACGCAGCAGTCGTCAGCAATCACTGGGCAGAAGGGGGTACGGGTGCTCGAGCTCTAGCCGAGGCTGTGATAGCAGCCTGCGAGGGCCCCTCACACTTTAAATTCCTCTATGATCTTGACCTTTCCATTGAGGAAAAAATCACTATCATCTCGAAAGAAATTTATGGCGCAGACGGCATTGAGTTCAGTGAACTTGCACACAAGCAGGTGGAAACCTATACACGACAAGGATACAGCAGACTACCGAGTAGGTGCCCATTACTCTAGTACTAGTATTTGTGCTCATCAACTCCCAGTATGCATGGCAAAAACGCAGTACTCATTCTCGCACGATGCTAAACTAAAAAACGTTCCAACAGGTAAGTTTACTTTTTTTTATCGCTCTAAAATGCTAACGAGTTAATCTAGGATTCACTATTCCCATTCGCGCCGTGCGCCTTTCTGCCGGTGCAGGATTCCTTTACCCAATTTTAGGTGACATGCAAACTATGCCTGGCCTTGGAACACGTCCAGGTTCGTGTCTTGTTTTAAACGCACTTGTCAATCTTACGCGTTTTGTAGGTTTCTGGGAAGTTGGTCTCGACCCTGAAACTGGATACGTTGTTGGCCTCTTTTGACGATACGACGAAGAGTCTTTGGTTCCGAGTTAGGAAATCACATATTATCTTGTCCCTTTAACTCGGTGTTTTGGCGCTGTTCAACTCAGCGTTGCAGAAATTTTAGTGAAACAATATAGAATTACATTTTACCTCATTATTTTCTCCCTTTTTCAGGCACAAGCCCAGAATACTTGCAGAGCCATTGAATGTATCGCGCCAAACATACTGTACGAAGCTTCTACGTGGGTTTCAAATATTCTCAGTCCAAACCCTTACTCCCGGACTCTCAACTGAACAGGAATTCGATTCAGATTCATGACTTTTATAGGAAGCACATTATAACGTGAAGCGCGGACGGGAATTCGTCTTGGATTGTACCGCCATATTGATGTTATCTCCCCAAGGCTGCTGAATGAAAGATAAGGCGCGGCCTTTTCAGCCACCTCACAAGAGCCAAAAACCTCATTCTAGATCTGCGAAGTTGTTACCATGTGGCACACCCTCCGGGTTACCCACGAAAAACAATTACTCTTATTGAGGTTTCACACAAAGATGTAGGAAACAATAGTGAATAGTACTGTGGTTAGAAAACATAGTAATCAAGGTTTCTTTCAATTCCCCAGATGGTATACCTTTCCCCCAGGTAATCTCACACCTCCAAAAAGTGTGGACGACCCCTGTGAGACATCTGGCGAATCACCAGTCAGCCGCCCTTGCGCTAAAGTCCCACTTTCACGATCTTGGGTGATGACATTTAGCGCTGCATTCACCGCGCGGGTGTAGGTATTCCCAGCGAGATCGACATAGGCAAAAGTGTTGTTACTTGTACCGTTACCAAAATTGCCACCCGTCATGAGTTGGAAGAAACCGTCTATATCAGATCAGAATGATACTGACTCCCCATCCTTTGTAGACTCCTTACCAGTGACTTGGTGCCCCTTTATGGTCGAACCCACGATCAAGGGATTTGGTAGTAGAACGCGTTCGTATGAATGATCAACCCGAGCAGTCCCTAGGTATGCATCAAGATAGCGAGAGGCTAGAAAAGGATGACTGCGTACAGTTTTGCAGGCTGTCGGAGAGGAAGGTAAAATCGACATTCAAAGGGTAGGAAAAGATATCTACAACAGCGGGTATGCCGTTGTGTGTGGAGAAAGTCCTACCCGAAGCCATTTGACGTAATCCCTGGAACCCATCAGTCATTTTTGATGCGAGCAGAGTTAAACTCATACTTGGAATTTCGCGTTATCAGTGTAAGTTTGAAGATTGGAGTATGCAAGTTCTTGTGTCCACACAGCATGAGTAGGCTTTCCACTACCGCTGACGATATCGGCTTCAATACGTATTTTGCGGGTGGCGTTGACGTTTATTTCAACCGAATCAACTCCAACAACACCCTTATTCGACGTCTGTGCAAATAATGGTGCATCATACACAGTTATCTTCCCAGTGGTAGGCTTTGAAGAAGAATCGGTGACGACTTGTAGTATTCCCGAGACATACCAGTTCTGTAGTATGGTATGGTCAGCTTCTGCCGATACGACATCGATGGTGAACAGATGCGGTTTGCCATCCGTTAGTAGTGGCACAAATGGTGTGACATCTAAAAAATAACTTGGAAGGTCCAGGGCGCCATATGCGGAGATGGGTCTGCAATAGAGATATGTATAGTTCCATGAGTAACAAGCTGTGGTGTGATTTTACCTCCAGAGGCTGGGTATGATGCCACCTGTGAAAATGACAGGGTACGGCAATACCGCACCTGCAATTTTGCCGTCGATGAGTAATCGCACTTCACGGAACGGGCCTTGCCCAAAAGTCGTTCCCTCTGGGAGATTTGGCAAAAATTCATTGGCCGCATTGTTGTACTACAGCTGGATTAGAAGTGAGTTATGATGCGAGTGAGCCGATTTTACCCAAAATTCTTCTTGACCATTCCCCGAGGCAAACAGCTCCGCGAAGACCTTGACGGTATTTGTTGGTAGTGTGACGTTCCGCTAGATCACCGTAAGCCAAGCCATACAACAAAAGGATTGAGACGCACAGAGAAACTGGGGGGGACAGAAGCCTCGTTACCCGTGTTATTCAACAAAGTAGAAAGCGGTATGATAAGATCAGCTTTCTTCGCAGCCGGGTGCTTGTTTGAGGAAGCATAGAACGTTGCATGTACCATGGCTGCGTCTAAGTAACTATGTGTTGTTTCCAGGGTTCTCAAGGCGCTCACTTGAGTAGATACCATCAAGCCCGGGCTGAATCAGGTTGTCCAACTGGAAGATGAATGATCCCGGCTGGGCGAACAAGGGAATATACCGGGATACATCTTTAACATAGTTCCAGACAATTCCATCCCCACGTGTCGGTTCTGGGGTCGATGTTCGCCAGACTGTGGATACAATTGAGCTTTATAGCGAGAGTCAAGTAGTACAGTAGCTTACTTTCAACGTTGTGGAATGTAAAGTGACCTAAGCGATCGAACTGTGTGCCATTCGAAGTTATTGTCAAGTTCAGTGTGATGGCTGCCCACGAGCCGAGCGGGCCGCATTCGGTGGGGGGTCTACATGATGGGTTGAATACCCATGGTTGACTTCTCTGAAACGTAACCAACGTACACGAGTTGCACTACCTCGGCACTGTTCTGCGCATTCAGAAGACAGCTAAATTATATGAGTTACAGGTGATATACCTTCCGAAAGAGAATGCAAAGTCACGTCTGGTGATAAGAGATTAGTATGTGGCGCATAAAACACGCCGAAGGGCAACGAACTGAAGAACTTTGATGGTGCACTGTTTGGCATCATTGGGGACGATGGGTGGCTGCGCAACTTGGAAGTTTCTGAGAACAGCTCCGTATACTATGTGGAAGTGTAGCAGACAGAGAACAACGAGCCAGAAGAGTGAGAACATGATGCACCGACTGGCTTGATCATCGTGGAAGACGCAGAGCTTTTAAAACGAATCGAGAGGCAGGGCAGGTGGCCACGGCTTCTATCAGGAGTGCACATGGTCATTCAAGCTGTGAGAACTCGGATGATCCGTGGTCAAGGAAGATAGTTATATCAAGTGGTTTTAATACGCTAGAACCATACTTGCCACGTCAATTATATAGATCAATCCTACACAGACCATCTGGTATGCTGTCATAAACTACGTTAATTCAAGTTTCAGTGCCGAAGAGAGGTAAACAAGTCTAGCGCCTTCAACCCAGAGCGTAGTCGCTTCGCATTAAAACTGATGTTCAAAGACCTCATCTCCTGTTGTATCCTTTGCTCGTGGATCCTTCGCTTTAGCGAGCCCATCACTGTATAGTCCACCCTCTGGGTCCTCAGGAAACTCTGTGTACGAGTCTCTGTAATTGACGCTATCGCTCGCGACTGGAGACTTGTCCTTCTTCTTCTTCTTCTTTGACTTTTTTCTTTGCGTCTGCTCCTCTGAAAGAGAGTATGCATCCTCTGTACGTGCCCATCGGTCTTTCTTTGCCTTCTTCTCTTTCTTGCGTTTCGGCACAGCAGCATCTTCAAAGTTAGCTGGATAATGCCACCGTCCACCTGAAGACTCAGTATTATTATCAGCGTTGTAGAAGGTTTCATCCTCTGGGCGCCAGAGGTCCCTCCCATTCGTTTGCCGCGGAGGCCGAGATTCTGTGGAAGGCAAATCAATGCTAGAGGCTGGTTCTTGTCCGTCTGCATAGGGTTGTGTTTCGTGAGCTGAGTGGGAAAGGCGCTCGTTGTACCGATTAGCCCACTGCGACCTGCGCTGATGGCGCTCGATGGTCGACGTGTCAACCAGCCCGTAGCGCTGAGCCCACTTGGGTGTGCGAGCATGATTCTTGTTGTTCCGTATATTCTAGTTAAGAAACAGTGAGCTCGCAGCTAAGCGTAGATTCCAATTTGTGTTACTTGTATATAAAAATTGTGGCCGTGTCCTGTGATGAAGATGCGATGCGATGAGAGATGTAGAAATGAGAACAAAGCGATACTTAATCACCAGGTATGTAGCCACATATAGTCAGAAGAAGATTAAGCCAAAAATCCTTCCCTATCCCGAACCTTGCCGCGACAGCTAGAGCTGAGGTTCAGAGCATATACCGGGTTAAAGATAGATTAGGGCTGTACCGAGTGGGGGAAACAAGGTGCCCATGATAAAGAGCAGAACTGCATATCCATGATGTCTCTTCGGCTTTAGGTCAATCTTTGATGGTATGTATGGTGAGGCCATTGTAGCATGTCCTATGAGGGCGTCTGGGTCAATGAAGGGAGCGGTGGTGGGGTCGGCGGCTCTGATGGCGGCAAGTGCCTTTTGGCCTGGGTATCTCTTGCCAAATCAGGCTTCTGCCTTCCACTACCACTATGGACCACGATGACCACGTCCTCAACCTCTCAGACGTCGTACATGATGAGACAATTGACGACGATAACGACATGGATAATACGCCAAGTCCGCATCAATCACGCTCTGCGTCGACCTTTGACTCGAATATCCATGAGTCCTATTCTGGTGCCGTTCATTCATCGCACCTCCCACTTCCAGAACCATTCTCCGTTGAGATGCTAGAGCGCGAAATTGCGAGCCTTCTCAGTCAGAACGCCTCAGCTGCCTCGGCTGCACTCCTTAGTGCCGCTGCCCAGCAGCGACAAGCCAATATGGCACTAGGAACTAATAATGGTATTGGAACCGATCAACATACGCCTGGTGATGGCATTGCTAGCCTCGGTCTCAACCTAAGTGGTCTTGCTGCTGTACTACAAGCTGCTCATGCTCAAGCTACAGAGAATGAGCGCGTAGCTGAGGAACTTGCTGCAAAAGATCCCGAGTACGCGCGCCATTGCGAAGCCGCGATATCCGACAAGGCGGAAAAGTCAACAAGGACGGCCCCTGCTTTTCACTCATTGACAGCGGGAGAGACTTCCGGGATTCACCACGTGAACAGGAGACGGGGGGAAGTGAGGAGCAGTTCAGAAGGTTCAGATTACCTCTTCACGGATCGCGACAGTGGAAGTGATAATGAAGATCTTACCCTCAGCGCAAATGGAGAATCACATACAACTCCAGTCAATTCAAAATCACGAGGAGATACACCTTCTAGGAGTTCTCCTGTGCCTGCAGAATTTTCAGATATCAATGACATTCTGAGCCAGCTTTCTGCTCAATTCGAACCTGGCCCTGAACCTGGGCATACCCACGAAATAATATCTACGCCTGACCCTCCTCCAGTGGTTTCACATTTACATCCTCCCATTACAGACTCGGAATCTCACCTAAGTCAGGCCGCAACAGCCGACCTAGCAACGCTGAACCGCTCTGCCATGTCTCAACCCACTGCTTCAACATCCACAGCATCCACGGTGCCCATAACAACTAACGGACTACAGAAGAAGTCACCGATGAAGACCAAAGATAAAGACAAAGGTCCTCATGTCCATACCTGTGAGCAAGACCAATGTCACAAATCGTTTACCCGTCGGAGCGATCTTGCTCGCCATATGCGGATACATACTGGCGAACGACCTTTTGTCTGTGGCTATGACGGTTGCGGGAAGACATTTATCCAGGCATGCAGTTTGCTTCCCACTAGCTGTTGAGAGTACTCAATTTTGTTGCAGCGCTCAGCCCTTCAAGTTCACGCACGGGTGCATACTGGCGAAAAACCACACTGCTGTGAATATCCAGGTTGTGGTAAAACCTTTGGTGATTCAAGTAGCCTTGCGCGACATAGAAGGACACACACTGGCAAACGTCCCTATAAATGTGAGAACCCAACTTGCGAAAAGACGTTTACGCGACGGACAACACTGACAACACATATGCGCACACATGACCCATCATGGGAACCAGATCCCAACGTGTAAGCTACTTCAACTGGATAATTCGGTTAATACTGGCATGGTTAACTTGTCGTTCACAGAAAATACAACTTCAAAGGGAAGAAACGTAGGATGAATGAAGAGGAGGAGGAAGAAGATGATCGGGATCTGGTGGAGTCTGTCAGGACGATTTCTGCCTTGTTTCAAGCAGGAGCGAACGGTCTCCTTCCTCCACCTGGTAGCTTACTCCAGGATGAGCCCTTGGAAGTGCGAGTAGCTAGCATCAGTGCAGAGATTGCGGCCGCAATAGCACAAGCGCAATCGCGCGTCTACGTTAACGATGACGATGAGGACGACGAACAGTCTGGCTCTGGGCAAGAGATCGACGGACCTGAGATTATTGGACCGAACACGAGTGATATTCGAGATTTGGGCATAGGGGACTCAGAGTCCATGGAAAAGGATGGGCGGGGGTTGGTTGATGAAGACGACGACAGCGATGCCTTTCCAGCACCTTTACGGACTCGTAAGGGCAAAGATTCACCAATAGCTGGGACTAAAAGGAAGCGCTGAGCTCTTGCGAGAGTTTGCTTTACTAACTACATATAAGTATATTAGATTATTTACCCTGTAATTGTAATTGTACCATTCTTTGTAGGTGTTCGTGTCACCAGATCAAGGTCCGGGAAGCGCACGTGAATCGTATTTCTCAGACTCTGGAGCTGCATTCCGTCCCGTCCTAAGCCAGGTCATTATATCGCTAGTACCAGGAATGTCTGCTGAAGAAACCCCAAGTGTCGATTTGATAACCCTTACTCGGTATGTTTTCGCAAGCAAACCCCTGAAGTTACTGGTAACTCATATTCACTCTTAGCCATGTCATGTCTGATCAGCTCAGATTAGGCACATCTGCAACTGGTGACTTGACGCTACTCTTAACAGCTATTCAAGTTACATCTAAATTCATCGCAACCAACGTACGGAAAGCAAGACTCATCAATCTGTGAGTTAATTAGATCTCAACATCAATTTCAAGCCCTGAGTCCCGATAGCGTCGGTCTCGCTGGTGAGACTAACGTTCAAGGAGAGGAACAGAAGAAACTTGATGTGCTATCAAATGACATTATGGTAAACGCTCTTCGTGCTTCTGGAAAGACCGCAGTGTTGGTCTCCGAGGAACTGGAAGATGCAATCATCATCGAGGAACGAAATAGGGGTACCTACTGTGTCGTATTCGATCCTCTGGATGGAAGCAGTAATATCGATGCTGGTGTCAACATCGGCACAATTTTTGGAATTTACAAAGTGGTCTGTGTATTGCACGCGGCGCTCGAATGTAGAAGTTCATTCTAGTTACCAGAGGCCTGATTCCAAGGGAACTGTAGAGGATGTTTTACGACCTGGTAGTGAAATGGTTGCAGCTGGATATACCATGTGAGTGCCCTCTGTATAGTTGAAATTAAAACACTAAAACACTTCGTGATCATTATTAAGGTATGGCTCCTCCGCCAATCTGGTGCTGTCCACAGGTCAGGGGGTCAACGGCTATACGCTAGACGCTGCCCTTGGAGAGTTTATATTAACGCATCCAAATGTAGGTATCGCTTCACTAGCGCGAGAGGCTTAATCCAACAGCATTCGTATTTTTGTAGATCAGAATTCCATCCCGAGGCAAGATTTACTCTTTCAATGAGGGAAACTCCATGTACTTCCATCCGCCAGTTACTGCATACTTGAAGTCCATCAAGTACCCCACACCTCCCAAAACGCCTTACAGCGCCCGATATATAGGTTCTATGGTTGCAGATGTGCATCGCACACTCCTCTATGGCGGTATTTTTGGGTATCCGGGTGACAAGAAGAGCAAAAGCGGAAAACTAAGGCTGTTATACGAGGCATTTCCTATGGCATTTTTAACAGAACAGGTAGGCTTGTTCCGTGCCCATTATACCCTGACTTACCATCATCTGAAGGCCGGTGGCATTGCGACGACCGGGACGAAACGCATTCTGGACATCATTCCAAAGAGCATACATGAACGATGCCCAGTTTTCCTAGGCAGTCGGGACGACGTGCTGGACCTGATGAAGTATTATAAAGAGTCTCCCTCAGAATAATTTCCTGTATTTGTACATGTCATGCTCTATATATCCGACGGTGTTGGCACAACAAACAAGTGTAGCTCGTCACAGTGGCATGTCCGTTCGTATCAAGCTCCCTGCAGCAAAGGTCGTCGACGCCGAAGCAAACCAGGAGGTACCTCTTATGCTTCACAACGCTTAATGTTGGCTATTGACCCATATCAGCCAACAACATCCGAACCTATAGCCCGGCGACGAAAAGCTGCAAAGCGTCGCATTGCGGTAGTCTCAGACGAAGAAGACGATGACGGTAAACACCCAAATACTATCCCGAGCTCACCGCATGGTACAAATAGCCCTCGTGATCGCTCTCATACACTTGAGGTAGAGTCTGAGTTAGATGCTGGGCACATTGCTGCTTCTGTTGAAACACGCTCCTCGCATCCTCCTGAGCCGTCTACATCCCACCCGAGGAAGCAAAAGCTCAACACACCTGGAAGTGGACCTCCCCCAAATAAGAAAAAACGTTTCAATAAAGGAACTGATCTGGACAATGGGGATTATAGTCATTTTATAGAATCAATCGATGACGACCAAGAGGTCATTATGGAGAACAAGAGTCGGCTTAAACCAACCAAAAAAGCGAAACCTCGAGGGGAGAAGGCGAAATCCTTAGTGAATGCCGAGAATCCGATTAAAGACCAAGCACATGCTCAACATGGACAGCCGCAGACCAAACGAGCTCGTATATCTCTCAAGGCAGAGGACGCCATTGTTGATATTGACGGGGAGCTGGGGACCAAACTAGATACACAGAGCCCTTTACATTTCAATGAGCCGTCTCCTCTACCCAAAAAGCGCAAGCTCCCAACAATCAAGAAGAACAAAGGGGCAGTACCCATTTCTGCCTCTTCGATGCCAACAAAAGCACAGTCCACTGCAGCTCTCGCTAAAAATCTACCGACCAAACCAACAGAAGCCTCCAACCCTCCGCCAGTTGGAGTAAGAAAGACGCCAGCGAGTCTTGGTAATGCTGACTTTGATCTAAGGAATCCCAGCGTATACACTGAGCTGTTCAAATCGGTAAAATCCTAGCAGGTTCTCGTCGTCATACGGCTGTACTTCTACTTTCACCCAGGCTGGCGGGAACACACCACGATCGGGATTGAGTAGACGAGAGAAAGATGACGAACGGCGGAAGGAGCTCCATAAGATGAGAGACGACGCGAGGGCCAAGCGTTTAACAGACATGGTTAGTTGGCAGTTGTCCCATATTCAAGCTACCCTTACGCTACATTCAGGCACCGTCTTTTGACCTGCAAGCCCAAACTGATAAAATTTTACGATTCGAGGAAAGGCTCAGATCAGACCACAGTACTGCGCTCTACCCGAACTTTCTTGGTGCAAAATGGAGGGAACTATGGGAAAAGGAGAAGAGAAGGGCTAAAGAGAGGGCATCGGGTGAGACTGGTGAGCGAGAGGAGGGTGAAATGAATGAGTCTACGAAATAGCATGTGGTACATAGAGCCTAGACCTCAGGTCATAGGCTATACTTAGCCGTTTATATCTCCATCCCGCAGGACATGTACAAGAAAACCTGTATGTAGTACTGATTAGGAATTCGATCATCCTACGATTTCGTTAGAATTAGGACATGTTACTGAGACGCCGACCCAGGCAAGACATCTGTATCGATAATCTAGAGCCTTTCGATGGACATAAAATCTGATGCGAAGCATGGTCTAGAACATTAGATCTTCACAAACTGTTAGTAATGAATGTGTGTTGTTTTTCTGGAGGTCGAATGTCAAGGCATAAGTAGTAGTAAGCTGACAGAATTTCCGTGTGGGACGAGGCCTGATTGTACTCGTCTACATTCTTCTAAATTAGTGCTTTACACTTGAAAAAAGGGAGCTTGATTCGATTTCTATGCAGATTTCACGTAGATGATGGAGGGAGTGCTACTCCATGTTATCGTAATTTAGGTCGTTCTCAAGCCCCGAGTTCTTGGATGGATTCTTTAAAGCCGACGCCGCGCGAAAGTCAGCGTAGAAGTAGCATCGAGAAAACTACCGTAGTGTGTACTGCACAGGTACGAATCGCCATGTCGAATAAGCCCTCATCAAGGATGCCCTCATCAAGGACTGGTAGGGATGTCACCTGTCCACATTCAACATGGACTCGAGCGCTTCTGCCGCCTTTTGGATTTGATTGAAACAGGTTTCGAACCATTTATGTACGTCCTTTTTGGAACTAGTTGAGCTATGTGAACTAGTTTTTTCGGTGCATTCCATCACAATGGACTCCTGGAAGAATGGGATAAGGTTCGAACGAAGATCATTGATGACTTCGATAAAAGATGCTAGTTCAGAGGAGAGATCGGAAGAATCCTGGGGAGTGTATGTAGTAGACACTAGGTCATCAAAGGCAACAACAAGCGCTGAAGATCGTGGCGGAAGCAAGTCCAGATGACGCACAAGGTGCAACGGCCACTCAGGGGAGAACACTAGAGAACACGGCGAGATATCTTGTATGATGCGCTTGTGTAATGTTGAAGATAATCGCAGGATCGCATAGACCTAGAATTCCCCTGTTAAAGAGCATAGTCATGATAACAAACTAGCAAATTACTTTTTTTGCACGTTTAAGTTCGCTGTCGTTCATTCGCCTATTAGAATCCAGGCCAAGCTCTCCCCACCCGTCATCCTCCCATATGTCCACCGAAACACTATCAGCTCCGTTTTGGCGAGCGACCATCTCATTGAGCTCATCCAGGCCGTCCTCCAAAGATTCCTGATTCTGAGCAAGTCTTTTTTGCACAGAAGCGGTATTATCTTTGGATAGGCCATTTCGCGCATTGTCAATCACGTCGTGTATAGCCCCGATTCTCACCATGTAATCCTCGCCCGCTTTCCCAGCGCTCTCACGCTTATCGGTTGTCTCAATAGAAAAAAATGTCTGCAAAAGGGATTGCACTGATTGGATTACATTTTCTGCCAGGGAAGTGACCTCTTGTGTCAGTGTAAGTCCGTGATCGTTCCCGAAGAGGCAAACGCAATGAGATAACGCAGAGATGTGGCTGGTTATGTCTCTGATAGGTGCTTGAGAGGCAGCGTAAGACGGCGAAGATGGCTTGAGTGTAAGAGAAAGTTTTGTGGTTGATCCATAGAGTAGAGAAAGTAATGATAAGAGGTCCTTGTGTAACACGGAGAGTTCTAGGCCATTTGAACCATGTAAAGCGTTTGTAATGGACTCAAGTGCAGCTTTACATGTCTCCAAAGCTTCTGTGAGCGATGCGATAGCTGAAGCGAGGTTGAACGATAGACCACAACCTGAATAAGGCTTGCTCACCAAGTTGTTTTGGCGATGCCATGGAGGTTGGAATTTTTTAGCAGCGAATCACGTGATATACTCACGCATTCTTGTCACTGGCCATCTACTCAGTAGGCTTGCCCTTTCACAATCACATCCATTGGGGATGCTGGTCGTAAGTATCGTCTGCCATGGTCTTGAAAAATTTAAAACTAATTTATAAATCAGTTCCTGGGAGCATTAAGGCTCCCCGCACGTCCAATTACATCAGCCGTACATTCCTTGTGCTTCCGACATCTCTCAACAGCTACAAAGTCGGCATTCTTTCCCTTTCACTTCCAGAGGACATCACCCATCGCCCCCCGTTTTCAACGCACGCTTAGCTTGGGATCTATATTCTCGCGGTCACAGCCTGCACAAACCCCCTCACCTTTGGTGGTTGCACACATTACTCGACTTGAGGCAGAAGCTAATGTCAACCCTCACGATGTTTCCAAACAACTCGCATTATTCCAAGCGCTGGCAGACACTAGACTCAAATCTTCTTTTGAGCTGATTATAAGCCGTTGGGAACGGATGTGTGAATTTGTACGTGAGATATTCTGCTTGCATATATGGTTGGCTGATCCAGCCCAACCTAGGACAACGCTTCCCCAGTGATTCATTCTGCCCCTGCATTCCAGCTCTACCTCACCTCACTCCTCCAAACCGGGCAAAAATCGTCTATAAACTCAGCTGTCCGCCGAAGGGATACCCTGTTGGCGTCATCGCCGATTATACCACCTGCTCCGGAGGTACTGAATAATACGCCAACGCCCGCGTCTGATCCCGTCGTGACTACGGAAGCCAATTTTGACTCATCGGATGCTATGGCGACGAGCGAAAAACCTGCGCCTCCCAACTTGACCTCAAGCCAACAGATTGCTCATGCTGTACTACAGGGGCAAGGCAAATCTGGTACACCTTACCCAGAGACCCTCGATCGTGATTTGAAGAGGCTGCAGGAATCTGGGAACACTACCGGACCAATTCAAGTTTCTATAGTGGAACGTATGTTTTCTTATAATCTTTCCTGTATCCCAATGCCTTACGAAAATGTTATCTTGCAGGCAAAGGCTCATGGGTCCCACGAATCATTCGATTCATTGCGTTAGTTCTCGTCAGCTCATTTTGTGGGTCTTATGTTTGTTATTAACAATATCAATCTAACGTAGTCTTTCCTCATGGCAGTCTTCCTCGTTATTCTCTCCGTATTCTTCGAAAATACAGGGTTCATGAAAGCTGGACCGAGGCAATCTCAGTTCGAGCCCGCTGAAGGCAAAACAGTCAAATTTTCCGACGTCCACGGTGTTGACGAAGCTAAAGACGTGTGGAACTTCCATTTGACAAGTTTCTTTTACTGACTGCCCCTTCTATCAGGAATTGCAAGATGTAGTACAGTTCCTCAGAGACCCTACAGTATTTGCTACGCTTGGTGGTAAACTGCCGAAAGGAGTGTTATTGACCGGGTTAGTCCTATATGACTTTATCCTATTCCTCCAGAGCTGGACACTTTCACAGGCCTCCAGGAACCGGTAAAACACTGTTGGCACGTGCAGTCGCGGGAGAAGCAGGGGTCCCTTTCTTTTTTGCTTCTGGGTATGGTCTTTGTCAATCGGTTTCATTGAGTTTACAAGACGTTTTCCAGATCTGACTTTGAAGAGATGTTTGTTGGCGTTGGCGCTAAACGCGTAAGGGAGCTGTTTGCAGCGGCTCGCAAAAAGGAACCCGCTATCATCTTCATCGACGAGCTCGATGCAGTAGGCGGCAAACGTAGCAGCCGTGACCAGCAATACATGAAACAAACTCTTAACCAGCTGTTGGTTGAGATGGATGGCTTCCAGCAAAGCGAGGGCGTGATTGTGATCGCCGCCACTAATTTTCCAGAGAGTTTAGATCAGTGAGTCATCATGGCACAAGAGTTGTTAGATACTATAACTTTGTAACCCAGGGCGCTAGTACGACCTGGTCGTTTTGATAGAGTCATTGCTGTGCCATTGCCTGATGTGCGTGGCCGCGTGCAGATCCTTCAACACCATATGCAAGGTGTCACTACCAGCGTTGGTAAGCACCCTACCGCTACAACGAATCGCTGAAAGCGTTTTTATTACTGATAGATGTCGATGCAAAAATACTTGCGCGTGGAACACCCGGATTCTCGGGTGCGGATCTTCAGAACATGGTAAAGTGAGTTATTTTTTAGATATACCGCTCCATTGGTGGTTTAATCGCTCCTCTAGTCAAGCCGCTATACAAGCGTCCAAAGAACACGCCTCCGAAGTGAACTTGAAACACTTCGAATGGGCGAAGGTATATCCAGCCTTTTTGATTATACCTCCTAGTGCTCACTTGCAAGTAGGATCGGATTTTAATGGGAGCTGAACGTAAAAGCCACTACATTGAATACGACGCTAAGCTTGCAACAGCCTATCACGAGGTATCTGCCATCAAATCGTTACTCGCATACAGATTAATCCAGTTGTATAAAGGGAGGTCATGCTCTAGTAGCATTATACACTGATGGTGCAACCCCTCTGCACAAGGTGACGTGTGTACCGCGTGGTCATGCACTTGGTTACGTATGTAACCTCTTAATCTTGTACAATACTATACTCACACACAATATTTAGACTTCTTTCCTTCCTAAAGATGATCGTGATTCTGTTAGTTTGAAAGAGTTTTTAGCGGGCATTGACGTCTCCATGGGAGGGCGTGTTGCCGAAGAATTAAGTAAGGACGTGCCTTTCCTTACCCTATTATAGTGGCCTCACCCTGGTTTCCGTAGTTTATGGGGCAGAAAATGTCACAAGCGGCGCAAGTTCGGATATAAGACAAGCGACTCAAACGGCGCAGTCTATGGTGAAGGTATCAATCTTTTCTACCATACAATGTATTGTGCCCAAAGCTCATATGCTGCTCACAGCGGTGGGGATTCTCAAAGCTTGGACCCGTATTTTTTGACGACAGGGACGAGAACTTGAGTCCTAGAAGGAAAGAGGAAATTGAAGAGGAAGTGTCAAGGTATCTTCACAAACATGATAGTTGTCCTATTCGGTTTCACGATTCTGACGTGGGCACATAGGATTATACGAGGTGGCGAAGCTCGTGCCACCGCCCTTCTGACAGACAAACTAGAAGAGCTTCATAGGGTAAGCACAATGGCACTATATACAGGGACAACCTTAAACAACACAAGTAGCTCGCACATGCGCTCGTGGAGCATGAAACTTTAGACTCAGAAGAAGTCAGGAAAGTTATAAAAGGAGAATCAATACGTAATATCGCAGAGGTGTTGGATGAAGAACTTACAAATTTAGAAGGCCAACGAGGATCAGACCCATGAGTAAGGAATCAGGATGGAATTTGTGGCATTGCGCATGTGTTTTTTGACATGGGTAAAATATGTTGGTTTGTGGCAAGTTGAGCGCTCAAACATGATAGATACTGAGCTCGCTTTTTTGGTGAGATAACACTTTGTGCTACCGAACAACTAAGAGCTGTCGAGTTTGGGGAGGATTGCTGCATCAATGTAATAAGTAGTAGCTAATATATCATTTACTTACACTTTGACAACATCACCTGGCCAGTCATTGTTTGCAACCTGCCTTCCTTTCACACGACGTGTGGCTCCGGTATTGTCCTTGGAGACAGGTTGTTGATCTGATGGAAGCGTGGAAATTGACAGGACGATGTCTTTTGATGCCGGCATGCACTCCAAAGCTCAAAAACATATCAAGTTTTAGATGATTATAAGTCAGTCACAGTTCGCAAGACCCGCTCGCTATCCCTTGCTTTCAAATACCCAAGGCCAATACATTGATCTCAGAAGCTCACGCGGGATGTCAATCAGGTGCGATGAACCTGGATCGAAGGCGCAGAACGAGTTGACATAATTAGTTCCTCAATCTCGAATCTCAAGAAGCAATGGCGATCTATGATCTGACAAACAATGTATTCACAGAGGGAAAGACCCTTACGTGCAGGCCCATACGACGAGTCAGCCAAACTGAACTCGATCTTGCCCACGAAACACATTACACCTGATCGTATACTTATTTGTAAGTTTATCACACAATCTCTCTAAGCTCAGCATTGGTTTAAACACCTCATAAATGTATATAGTTTGAAAGGAGCTGTGGCAAGTTGAAGAAACGAAAACCTGATTCGTGTCCCTGTGATTACAACCACAAACTCGGTATTTGTGTTTAGGTGGAAGGGGGCTCGAATAGGAAATTATTTATTTTCGCATGACCAATGAATACCGGAGTATCCGCAAACCACGCGAAAATCCTGGATTTTATATGACGTATGCGCTCGGTTGGCATCCGACTGAGAAGAGGCCTGGTCAAAGTCCAGCTCTAGCCTGAAGGGGGCAAGCTAGGCTAGTGGGGCCCAGCAATTTGGACACTGCCAACCGAAATGGACACATGTGCCTTGGAGGGACATGTGCGGTATTTTTCGACGCATGTGTCCGGTTAGAGGGACCTTTCTCTCGCTCATCTGATGATTTGAATCCGATCAGTGGACCGAAAAATCAAGCGGGCAGCCTAACTTTTGCTACGATTTTTGCAACAAATTATGATTCATCCGTAAATAATTAGGTGGAGTCTGCTTTTACTTGTGGAATATATCAGATGTGTCCAAATTCCTGGTTTACACGATAAAGACGCTGCTGGGTTTACACATTTAAATTTTTTAATCGGGCCGTGAGCCTGGGTTCTTTCAGCATAAGTCTGGGACTTAAAAGGAGTCTAAATATTGGACGACCTCCAGCTAAATTGCCCGTATCTCCCATTCAGCCGTTCTGCAACCCAATTGTAAGAAATAATCGACTCCTGACCATCTGAACAGGCCGCTGATAATACTTTTGACTATATGAGATCGCGAATCGCGATCTTTGCTGGATCTCTGCGTTACCTCCGCCGACCCAAACACTCAAACAAGTGACGATAATTTCATTTCATTTTGACCCAATTCCGCGAGCCACTGAGTTTGGATATTTCTTTTTTCCTTGTGACAGATACGAATGTGTCATCGACAGCTCAAATTTGTAAAGTCGACACTTTGCAAGCATCTGACTTTCACTGGGGACACAAGGATCGACTGCAATCAAACCACCTGCTATCTGAGCGCCTCTCACCCCCCAAACTGTAACTCAGACGCTTCCCCGTGCACATGCCGCCGGTATTTCGGCCAGCCAGAAAGAATCATAACCAACGAGGTCAGTTTGCTCCCCATATCTGATATCTCCCTCCATTACAGAGCTGAATTAGCCCTACCAGGTGCCAGAAAAGTGTTCCAAATGTCCATGACGATCTTTCATATTCTCTAGCCACTCATCATGTAAACTACGACGCCTGCAATGTAGTAGTAAATGTACACCTCTATCTAAACGTCCAAGTCAAAGTCGACTAGCATTTGATCGTCAATACCTCCATCATCATAGTCGTCGTCGTCGCCGACGTTACGAACACCGTCTTGGGCTAGAGCCTTCTGTTTTGCTTGAGCTTTCTCCACATCCTCCAATGTCCAGAGGGACACTCCTGTTTGATTCTCATTGGGGTTCTGTGATATTGTTCGCATAAAAATTTTAGAGAGTGTAAGGGCCATGTCAGTCGAAAGATTCGAGGCAGTCTCTGTAATATATTGATTTATCCAGCGAGGCAGCTTGGCACGCTTATCGCTACGCGCGAAACGCTAAAGGGCCACTGTTTAGAGGTTTGGAGACATGATTTAGACCCCACACTGACCTTGTCGGCGAAAACCATCAAACCCCAATCTGTTTTTCCCCGTAATACGCGCCCGACGCACTGCGCAGCGTTTCGCATCGCATCAAACCCTAGAAATTCCGATTCCCGTATCCGATACGCATCCCGGAGGTATTCTAGGCGGGCTTTGAGAATACGACTTTCCGTGTATTGGTAAGGAACACTGGACAAAATTTAGCCTCAGGGGCTTGGGGTACATGCACAACCCGCCTACCCAAACATGATCACAGCGCGACCGTAATTATGGTCAAAATCAATTCCTTCGGACACTTTCCCTCGGGCAACAGATAATAGGACAGCGCCCCGACCATTGTCACATGCCTAGTGATATGTAAGACTAGGTCAAGATCTACCCTAAAACTCACCCTTCGATAGTTCTCCAGTGCGATGCTTGTCTCGTTTGCGTCGGGCGTTTCAACAAAAATCAGTTTATTCTTCCAAACTTCATTCAGAATCCCCTAGATAAACCGTAACTTGTGGTCAAAGAACTTCCCTGCGCACAGAGCTGATATTCACCATGTCATTCCAAGCTGCCACGATAGATTCCATATAAAGGTAGCTTGGAAAAAAGGCGACGATGCCATCTGGAACAATTTTGCTATATTCTATAAGGATGCTTCCAAAGTTTCGAACGACAGCAGGATCATTCCTGACTTCGAACCGAGAACTGATAGCCACTTGATCACTTCCGCGAGTTATGACCTAGAAGGCTGAATATTCCCACTATATGCGTAAAAGATGGGCATACCAATGGCAAGAAGGCGTTCCGGGTCAATGTCATTGGATAAGTTTCTTGAACAACGGGAGTAAACTGCAGCATTTTGGGGTACATATCAAGCGGAGATATGGTGCCGGACGTTATGACGACGCTGCTGAAACGTTCAAACACTGGTTTGATGGCAAGAGATGGGTCGAGGCAACTATACTTCGAAATCCACTAAACGCCGTAAACGAATGCACATAGTTGAGCGAGACGAACGTGAAATGGAATACTGGATTGGGTACGGTGGCATTTTCCGTCTCGAATGGTTCCAATATAAGAAGAAAGCCTGTGTAAAACTAAGCATTATAACGAATGGCATGGAATGAAGATCTCACCTTTCTCATATGTCGATACGAGCGTCGCAAAGCTTGCCACCTTCTGAAGGGCCGAATACTCATCTAGTCTGCTTATCTGCAAAGTACGGATTAAAGACTGCAATCTTTCAGCACAAAATCTGCTATACTGATGAGCCCTGGTCGTATAGGCAGAAAGGCAAATGTACCTGAGGGGTCGCCGCTCAATATATGTTATATCTTTAAGGTGCTGGAGAAATGAAAGGGGAGTTTCCGCTACAACGTGAAGCACCCTCATACGAGTCTGCATTGATATCAGCAGCACACCTAGGCAAGCATCAAGTTAATAACCTTCAGATACTCGACAAAACGTTTGAGGAAAGCGACAAAGTGCTCGGCTTTTCGAATGTTACCGGGAATGGCTTCCGTGAGCAGATCATCTGGGAGGACTAGTGAAAGATGAGTACATTAGTCGAAGGTAGGCGTTTGATGTTTCACGTGGATTTGCCATGAAACCGTCAGTGTCTTCAACAGCATCCTGTAACCCTTCAACGAGTTTCGCATATTCATCCTGTAGCTTGGCCGCGTCGGTGGTTTTGATTCTATATAGAATATATGTGTTGACCTTGTGTCGTGTTATGCATAAACTCACTCTTCAATCTTTTCTCCAAGTTTGCCTACGCTTCGAGCTGCAGAGTCTAGCATGGAACGTGTAAGGTCGATGCTCAGGGACTCTATACAAACATTATCTTCGAAAAACATGACTCAGATGTGTCCGAACGCTTGATGATGAGACCCGGATACCAATATTATGAGCCTCATCAAATACCACGATGGCGTCTTTTGACATTTCTTTGGAAACTTGTTCGGCGACTTTGGGATCTAGTAAATAGTGGAAGGAGTAAATTATAATGTCTACGAAGGGCATCTTATGAGTTTTTAGCATTACAACCGCTCAGCTTCTTTTAGAAGACTGCCTACCATCCGTCGAACGGTAAAATAGGGGCAAACTCCTTTGTCTCGGCCGTAATTTAGTACATCTGCTAATGTCCAAATCCCAGGTGGTATTAGGCTTCCAGGTTCTAGCTTCCCTAGATTCTGAAATTGTTTAAATTTCTGAGCTATCAAGTCCTGCGTGAAACCTACTTCATGCCAATCACAAAGTTCCACCGAGCCAGGGTCTGCCCTCCCCTTCTCGCAGGCCGCAGAGTTGGTGAGATCGCGGCATCTTGCATCCACGACCTTACCCTTTTTCTCCTTCGATACCTGGGAATCCACGAGCTACAGAAAGGTAACACGAGCAAAGGAAAACGTACTTCGGGATGAATGCAAAGGTTCTTCCGACTTGTTAGGCCAAGTCCCGTGTAACTCTTCTCTTTTTCTTTCTCCTCATCAGACTCTGCCTGTAATATTCGGTAAGCCATTAGTCGCTTGAGTTCCGCTAAGGCCTTTTCAATTTCAGGAACAGTTCGCGAACAGTAGATGAGCTTTCGCCGTGTTGGATAAAACTGAAGCAGATCAAAAAAGAAAACAAAGAGCCTGTGATATGCCGACGCTTACTTGTTGGTAAGAAATGATCAAAGACAGCAACGAGACTGTCTTCCCGGTACCAGATGGCATTTCCAAAACGCAATGCCCCTGATCAAAATTGAGCGCTTCGTTGATTGAGATCGGTCACGAAGTATACCGTAGAGTCCAATGTTCTCTTCAGATCACACATATAGGCATATTGCTCTAGGGAATGGCTTGAATTAGGACACAATGGCCTCTAAACCAGACTCGTACCAGGATAGATTCGGTCATAAGGAAATATAATCTATGCAGCGTAATGAGCGCTTCGTTCATTCAGCAGTCATTGACACGTACGGGAAGATTATCAATAAAGAACTTCATGAGTATACTCGTTATTCAAGGAACAGGCCTGCAATAATTTGGTGGAGGTGCGTGACCAAATCACGTGTTTACCCAAAGTATAAAAGCTGTCTTAAAGCGCTCCTTTTACAAGCTAATGTGCGTAACACTAATGTATAGATCCTAGAAACATACGACATGGAGTTTGTAAGTTGCAGCGATCCATACAAGGAGTTCATCAAGCGATGTAGATCACAAGCAGTACTATTGTGCTACATGATCAGACGTTGTCACATGTAAAAATTCATCCAATTAATAAGAAAACATTTGATATCACTGTTTAGTTCAGGGAAAGTATTATCTGACTAAATGTCTGTCGAGGAATCCAATAGAGAACTAATCATCGGAAGTAAATGGGGTGGACGTCCCTGAAATGGATGAGATTGCATCGGTTTCTCTGATAGCTGGTGAATATACATTGCGGAGGTAGAAAGACTGAACTCACCCTTGACCTAAAATGCCATAGCCATCGTTTGGAGATTGGCCTTGTGTATTCGGTAGGGGACTTTGAGTGTTCTCAGTGCTTATCGGAGAGATCGGAGACCCTTCGACCGCTGTGAGGTTGCTTTGCGACCACTGATAATGACCCGTAAACACCAAAGTCTGGGTAGCGGCAAGTAAGAGAGGTCACCTGATATTGAATGATACCCTGCAAACCACCAAGGAACCCGGCTGAACATGATCAGGTAAGTTTATCGTCCAAAAAATAATCGTCCAAATGATTTATATCCTCACCCTCAATCCACTGCCTGTAAGCTTCATCGCGCTCCGCATCACTGACAGCAAAAGGTTGGGTAACATTCGTGTTGTTGACTTGTAAAATAACCAAGTGAGGAAACTTATCATTCGTGAAATATCAAAGTTACCTTGATCAGGGCCGAAAGGCGCTACCGTGGAGTTGAAAGGTACGAAGAATGGTAAATTATCTTTTGTTATCAAACCAAACCCTGTGAGAGAAATTGGCTTGTTGAACCTGCGGATCCAAAGTCCATGTCAACCTGGAATCTCGCGGTTGAGAAGGGTATCTCACAATCGGGCAGCATCAGCATGTCGGCGAATCCATTCCAACCCAACCTGAAGAGTCCTGTTGAAGGGGGGAAGACTGGGGTCCACTGAACTCGACCCATAATCATATTGATCCGGGAACAGTTGGAATGACCCCAAGTCAATCTCAGGAATGCTGATTATATCTTCGCTATCTACACCATGCGATCCATTGAACGCTGCTCCTACACCAAGGTCTGACTGGCGTTTTGCGTCTGCCGAGACCGTGAGTTGCAGCACCGAAAACATGTTGAGAAATTAGTTACGAGATGCTGTCCAACGACCTCGGATTTTCATTCCTTCAGGAAGTTCGCCTGCTCGTTTCTGACGTGTTCTTTCCTTCTTCCAAGCAGCTTTCCGTTCTTTGAGCAGTTTTGCTTTACTCACAGGCTCGGCTGGGCCTCGGCGACGCACTCCCGGTGCAGGCGACACCTGAGGGGGAGGGGGAGGGGCAGGAGAGGCCCTTCGGAAGAACAATTTGGGGCAGTCAGCGCAGAAATAGCCTTGATGACTGTTATTAACACTGTTGAGTATTTCTTCTTGTCGTTGATGGCTGAGCCAACCTACCCAGACGATACAAGATGATTCGGGTCCACTGATTTTACATGCTGCGCTATTTCAGAGTGCCAAAGTGTAACATTGCGTGCTTCACATCCAGCGGATGTCCCAATTGTGGAATTGCATCTGTGCTCTTGGTCATGACTTAGGAAGTGGTGCATTCAGATCATCAACTTACTGAGGGTCATTTGCCAATTCCCTAGGAAAATAATTGATTACTCAAAGAATATTGAGCTATAACCCCGCACATACCATCCGAAGACATTGGAATGGTTACGATAGCGTGACGCAATCAGGCCTGTATAGTTCTTGAATGCGTCGATGATTGTTTGATTCGTGAAAAATTGATCATGCTCTTGAGGGCCGCCAAAGTTTCGTACGTAGGTATCCATTCCACCTGTCAATGATATGGCAGCTGTCTTGGAATCATAGAGGTAAACTGACCGTAATTGTTACTCAGCGCATTTCGTGGTAGCGTCGCGTTAGTCACATTTGTTCCCTGTAATTGCCTAGCTTGTATTGGATTGAACCCAGGGACCAATGGTTGATCGATGCCCGGGATGGGACTCCAGTTGTTCGTTAAGGATAGTAAAACGTATATGCCGTGTTTAGTGGCCAATTCAATGACTTTGTCTAGCTTTGGGAGCCCGTTTGGCCCATCGTTGATCATAAGTGTACCGTTAGAGATAAGTTGAAACCAAGTTCCATTCTCAGGAATGGTGTCGACCTCTATCCCAAAAGAGACGTTAATAATGGATAGGCAGCCTAGAATACTCGTATCAAACCATTAAATGCCCAGGTCCTGACTACCGTGAAATTTGCGGCACGAATAGCAGCAAGCGTGTTATCGACATCTTCCTCGTTGTTCAAGGCAGAGAGCCAATACGCAGTGGTACCAGCAAAGCGAAAGGCACTATAACGGGAACGCAAGTCGTTGTCAACGCGTGTACCACTCGCAAGTCAGGAAAAGCGCTGACCTCCCGTTGACGAAGAATTGACCATCGCGAGTTGTCACAAAAGGGGAGACGGGGAAATTGTTCCTCTTCGATTCCTGAACGACGTGCGGAGAGCTAGCTGCAGATAACCCGAGGACAGCGAGTAAAAGCAGCCAGATAGCGACGGCCATGGCAGTAGCGTCTATGTTCAGAGGAATGGAGATTAGCAGGAGGTCCCCTGACTGTTACTGTTAAGTACGCGCTCTGCTTCTCATGTTTCCCACATTGGCTTATGGATCCCAATTTGATACAAGTCTACATTGGACATGGAATGTACTGTGATTGATCATATCAGGATAGAGGCACCCAGGCTAGTCAATATGTGTCAAAGAAAGAGCGAAAAGAATCACAATGCCGTAGCTTGGAAGGCTCTGTAAGACCGATCATGACTGCGTGTCTACTTATAACCGGTCACATGATTAATGGAAGGTGCACAATTCAATCCTAAGCCGATGTCCTGGCGTCGAGGCGAGCTCCCCGCTCAACCTCATGTATAAAAGACTCTTTGCGATACAGTCCTGTCGTGTTACTCGGATCCCTATATTTGCTCCTCTCCACAGATGCCAGTTCAGCGGGTGCACTCCTCGGCAGAGACCTGTTCCTTCAGAGCCATCAGTTTTTGTGGAAGACAACTTTGCAAAACATACTTTATTCGTGCTTGATGTTGGGAAACGTTTCATCAAAATTTCGTTGGTTGGATTGTTTATTCTTGGAACTGTCGCAGCCACAGCTTACGAAGCTACACACCTGTGGGTGGAAACCGTAGAGCTAGCCCCGGAGCAAGACGACGAAGTGAAACGGTGGGAATGGCACGACGAAACAGAAAAGTGGTCAGGAGATACAGCTAAGGGTGGTACAGACCCAGCCTTGGGGTTTAGAGGCCGCCACACGGTGCGCGCAGCATGGATGGCATCTAACTGGGGGGTGGGCTATAGCACAGCGGTCATCGGCTCAGATGCTCACGGCCAGGACGGTTTGGTCGGACCCGCGGGACTGAGGGTCATCGATGCGAGCTTGCAAAGGACAGAAGATTTTCTAAACAGCGCTATATCCATTGCAGACAATCAAACTCGTAATGGGCATTTGCATGCCGAAACTATACCCCAGCTCTTAACTCGACATGCAAGTATATTAGAACGATTAGGTCCACAGTCTCTTCAGACATCCAAATCACAGTATGAGCGCGCTTGGTTGGGTTTTTCTGGACAAGGCATCAATGCGGCACACATCGCCGCAAAACTAGGAGACATCAGTTCGCGTTTGGATCAAACAAATGATGCCATCTTATGGTGGTCCAAAGCAATTCAACTTATCCGGGGTGAGGTTCTAGAAAGGCTTGAAACCCTACCCGCAGTCCTCGGAACTACCCCCGAATCACCTCGTGCTCAACGAATCTTATCCACCACGCTTGTCTTATTGTCTGCCTTCTATGCCAGATCAGGGCAGTTGCAACAAGCACAAGCCATTGAAGAAGCCGCTCTTGGCATGCTTCGTTCCATCCAATTGCCCAAATTCATTTCGACTGTTCCGCCTCCACATACGCTTCATACCCTATATCTACTTCAGCGGGCTTCTCTCCTATCAGTTCACCTCGCGGAGGTGTTACACGCCCAACATAAACCCGTCTCTTCTTCCATCGAATACTTGACTTCCGCTGTCGAGTCGTCAGAAAAAGTCACACGTGCACTTATTGGGCATTCGCTATCACCTACTGAAGGACTTAGCGATGCACTTCCCACAGCAGATACCCAACTGTTACCTGTGTTTGCACAGTCTCGTTCTATGAAAAGAACCGCCAACACCCTTCTCCGCGATGCTCGCCGAACTACAGCCGAAGCGTGGAATTTGATCGGCATCTTAAATGAAACGCATACTAAGGATCTTCGGGCAGCCTTCCACTGCTACCAGCGTGCTGTTCGTTGGGCTGGTGTGCCAGATGCGCAGTCAGGAACTTTGCAGGCGGCAGAGGGCACCTTGGAATCAGATTGGGCAATTTTTTGGGGTAATTATACACGCACCAAACGACTGGTCGAAGAGAAACTATAAATACGGCCTCATGATCACTCCTTGATCTACATACATAGAAACGAACGAGACGACTGTGATAGTTGTTGCACTGAGAGGGGGTAAAAAGAAGGAAGTAAAAAAGGAAGCACCAAATGAGTACATATAAGCACCGACACGAAGAGTGCTGGCAGGATGAACTGATCGCTATAACCATCACACGCAATTCTTAACATATTATGTAGCTAGAATTGTCAAAGCCTCGGATCATCGATTCCCCAATCCGCTGAGATTCCAAGCAAAGCGCCCCCTGACGAAAGGAAGCTTACCCGCTAGTCTAAGGAGCCAATAGCCGATGTCGATAAATTTGGTGGTTCCCAAAACACCAGCAACAGACATAATTTGTTTAGTCAACTTGATAGTCGACAGAGCTCGGTTATGTCGAACAGAGATGTGCTCTTCCAATAACTTATCATGTTCAAGAAGAGTGTTATTGGAGGACTGAGCATGCGCTGCAAGAACCGGACCAAGACTGATGGCATCACGTATACCGAGGTTCATACCCAGGCCCCCAGCAGGCGCATGTATATGTGCAGCGTCACCAACAAGGAGAACAATGGCCCGCTCAAATTCCCCGCGCTGGCCTGAGGCCCCCATGCGTATTAAAAACTGGTCCGCAATCGCGGCGTGTGTTCTAAATCTTGTTGCCCAGACTGTCTTGGATATGTAGATAGGAGTCGGATTGACAGAAGGGTCTGAAGATAAATTGAAAGGCCCTCGCTCATCGAGGTACCGTTGAAGATAAGAAGTAGGAGGGTTGGTAGGCGGAGGACCAGCGGACAACGGCACATTGAACCCGATTCGATAGGTTGGGTCTAAGTCAGATCCCAATCTAGGCAACGGGACTATGAGGAAGAGTTTGCCCCCAGATGACGATATCCCACAGACGCGATCAGTTGGTAAATTCGGGCTGCTGGAGGAGAAGGTGACGTCTGCGAGTATCATCTGTGCCAAACGCTCATCTGGGGGCATGCCATCTGGATCGACAAAACCAACCCCTACCAGTTGCCGAATCTTAACTCGGAAATGAGGTGACCTCATGAAGTCAATAGTCTGATCCTTAGCTTACCACAGACCGAGCACCATCGGCTCCAAGAACATATTGGGCTGTGATGACCTTGCCCGACTCGAAAGACACTTCCAATTCTCCAGCGTTAGTGCGTTGAAGACCAATGGCCTTCTCGGGCCGTAGAACGCGTACATTCGACTCCTTGAGATGTTCTTCAAGGACCCGCTCCGTAGTGCTTTGGGAGATGAGGAGAACAAAGGGATACTTGGTATAAGGTGCAAGAGATGAAAAATCGGCACCCATGAAAGGACCGCTTCTGTCTGATAGTTGTATGCTGGCTCCTTTAATACCAAGTTTGACCAGGGAATCAGCACAGCCAATGGTGTCAAGCGCCTTCCCAATGTTAATCCAACTAACAGGCAAATAAAAAGCCTCACCTCGAGAGTTGCAGCATGAATTGTGACTGCTCGCGTAGCTTCCCCTTTGCCCGCAGTTTCTTCCACAATGATAATGTCATTAAAACCATTCTTAACAAGAGAGATAGCAGCAGAAAGCCCTGTGGGACCAGCACCAACGATGAGAATAGTGGTCTTTTGGACTGACATGTTGATGCTGCTGGGAGGAAAGTACAATGTGTCCGTGTGTAACCCTCAAGGTCAGCAGCTATAAATAACCTCGGTTCACATCGGGCCGCTATTGGCTGTAGGTAATCTAACCTCAAAGTTGTGTGTTATATACCCTGTAACAGCAATTATGACAGACATCTACGCGTCAAAAGAACGATTCCTGGCTGATCTTGCTGCCCCTCTTTGTAGCATGGATATCGCCAAGTCTTTTGGGCAGCTGAGGTATCAATACTCTCTCAGACGCGGTGACTTCAAAACTGACTAGACGCCAGTTCTCAGGAGAAAAAATACGTTCATTACCTGAATCAAGCGTCATGGGCTGGAGCTAGAATCATTCAAGGTCTGCCTTTCCTTTTATACACCGTTTTTCACTCTCAACTTTCCTAGAACAATGGACGCCGCAGGCGCTGGCCCTGTACGATCTCCTGATCCTGACGTTTAGCACACCAAATGGCACGCTCGCGGATCTTACGGCTCTTCAGCAGCAAGCAAGCATCTCGTCTGAAGAATGGGATCAATTGCTGCAATACACAACTCAGGTGGGCGTACACACTATATTTCGTGTCTTGGTTTTCTTATCTGATTATAGGTGCTGAGTAATCTCGTTAACTACAGAACTTTCGGCTTCACCAAAATATTGCCCCGGGTGCCAGCTGATAAGTTTGAGGCCGTGATCAAGTGTTCTGCGAACTCTGAAAAGGCTTCTACCTTGTGGAATGATGTGGGTTTCGTACTGAATAAGGTCTCAGACGCTCATTCGTATCATATGTGGCACAACAGCTGAAGGAGCACATATACTCCTCTACCCCCGAGTCGAGCCTTTTCATCGGCAAGAGAAGCTCGGGACATGTTTCCAATTACTATCTTGGACAGCCTATCACAGATGATGAGGTTGCGTCTGTCCAAGCAGCAGCAGAGAAACTGAATATTGATATATTGAACACCCGGTAGGTGTAACAAATCTGATAGTAATAACTTCTTTTGAACATATATCCTTTAGTGTTGTTAAACATGATACAAATGACTTCACCCTTCTGGTTGCATCGGCGCTAGTAGAAACACCCGTAGCTCACGTCATCGACCACAACTCCACAAAGGCTACATTGAAAGTGGTATATGGTGACTACGCAGTACCTTTGCGTAAAGTCGTTGATGCACTCCAAAAGGCATCTCCTACCGCTGCCCACTCCTGACCTTTGTGATGACATCTCCCCCTAGGCAGAAGTATATGCGGCGAACGAGAACCAGAAAGCCATGATCCGGGGATATATGAAATCGTATGAAAACGTGCGACTAGTATAATGTATAACTTATTGTTCATAGCTTTGAGACCGGGTCGATACAAGACCACAAGGACGCGTCGAAACACTGGGTGAAGGACATTGGGCCTGTTGTTGAGTCCTATATTGGGGTGCGTGTCAACCTGTGTATGACGCAGGTGTACGTCTAATATCTGTATAAGTTTGTGGAAACTTATGTCGACCCATATGGTGGCCGCGCCGAGTGGGAAGGTCAGTACTTGGACCATGCGCCAATTTTGTAGCTTGATGATTTTTTGTATGTCAGGTTTTACAGCAATAGTCAACAAGCAGCTCAGTGCCAAGTATGAAAAAATGGTCAATAGCGCGCCTGACTTTATCAAAGTTCTTCCATGGGGTCCGGATTTTGAAGTCGACGTGTTTAGAAAGCCAGATTTCACTGCACTTGAAGTTGTGTCCTTTGCAACTGGCGGTGCGTTTGCGGCTGGGGAAGATGTCAGGATTCTGATGTATCTGTCTTTTCAGGTATTCCCGCTGGTATTAATGTAAGACTTTACTCACTGGTGCTCACATCAGAGTAATATTCATGACTGTCCAGATTCCTGTGGGTCAGCGTCTACTGAAAATGATACAAACTGAAATGAACTCAGAACTACTATGACATCCGAGAATCGACTGGTTTCAAAAATGTTTCCTTAGCGGTGGGTCATCTTGCACCTTTATTCCTTGAGCCAACGCAACCTTACGATTCTGGATAGAATATTCTTGCTGCTAAAGCACCTAGTCTGTCGCGTTTTGGGTTTACTATTAACACAACTTACCGCTGTGCTAGATGAGGAGCTGACGTTCATCCATCCTGATGATGTTCAACTATATAATGCTTGGGATAGTCGCGCATTTGAGCTTCAAGTTGCCAACCACGAGCTACTCGGCCATGGTTCTGGTAAGCTCTTTGAAGAACAGCCCGACGGATCGAAGAATTTTGATCCTGAAAAAGTTCGTTCTTTATCTTACAAATCAACACACCCTAACGATGACTTTTTACTAATAGATAATCAACCCTCTCACTAAAAAACCAATGTAAGTCATGTATCTAGTCTGAATGTTGGGACTACGATGAATTAACTCAAAAAAGATCTTCATGGTATAAGCCTGGTCAGACCCCTGGTTCTGTTTTGGGCGAGGTATCGTCCTCGATGGAGGAATGTCGCGCTGAGACTGTCGCACTATTTTGTGAGCCCTTCTAAATGTGGTTTTTATTCTTGTCCCTTTTATCACCATACGTTCAGTGGTCGGGAATCTCGATATCTTGAAAGTGTTCAACGTTGAGTTGGCAAAGCTAGGTTATCTAATGTCAAACTTACTTTTATTCAGTATACAGACCCGCAAAACATCGAGGACATCCAATATGTCACCTTCTTGTTGATGGCAAGAGCTGGCCTTAGGGCTCTTGAGTTTTATGACCCTGCGACGCAGAAGCATGGACAGGCCCATATGCAAGCTCGGTAAGCTGCAGTTTATTCAAAGCACTTTGGCTTTTTATCAATTACTTAAAGCCTTGGCATTACGCAACACCTTATCAACTCAGGGATTGCGCGTCTCGAGGAAGTGCGTGATACTGACGGGAAATTGGCGAATCTTTTCGTTCGAGTGCGTATGCCGCCCACCTCTCATCTCGATTCCGAAATACCCTTCTTTTGCTAGATTGATCGTGAAAAGGTCATATCAGAAGGGAAAGCTGCAGTCGGGAAGCTCCTTGTTAACCTGCAGGTCCTAAAGAGTACGGCTGATGGTGCTGGCGCTCGAAAATTTTACAACGAGCTCACCAAGCCTCTCCCCGGCTGGGAAGGCGAGATTCGCGACCTCGTTCTGCGGAAGAAATTGGTGAATATTTTTCTTCATGCTCACTGCTTGGTCTTTGCTTAGTCGCCCTTTAAAAGCCTCGCAAAATTTTTGTTCAGCCAAATACCGAGATTGTTGGCAATGAAGTGGTGCTTAAGGAGTACCCACTGACATGTGCAGGTGTGATCGGGAGTTTCATTGAACGGAGGTTATAAATAGGGGAATCATCGGTAGCGATTGGGTAACCCAGACGTCAATGAAATGCAATTGTGAGGATAAGTATACAGAGGTAAATGTATGTGATTAGGTCTATTATTGCTGTATGGAAGGTGAGTGAGAGTGGATGGCTATCAGGTTGTTTCGCGAACAAGGCCTACAACCACTGTAACGCTGTAAAGATGGATGCTAAGAGTTGGTACTAGGAGATGATGTCAATGGAACGTACTCGTCAGGTTTCTGTAAGAATTCGCATTAGTGCTTATAATTCGTAGTTAGAGATCACGTACCCCTCCTCGAAAGAACATCCCGTGCCTGGCAGCTTCCCCTGCAAATAGCAATTAGGTTTTGAAATGTGAAGGACTAAGCTACGCACTCTCGAACGGACTGATTCTCGATTTCTTTCCCATACACTGTCTCGAATAGTCCACCAGTCGATCGGCTATTGTTTGCACTTGGTCGTCTTCCGTCCCTCCTCGGCGTGCCACCAGTGAACAAATTGTTACAATCTCAGACGCGAAAACATTGTCTGATAGTCCATCAGTCTGCCTAATGAGTCAGCAGATGGCAAATTTGTGTTGCGTGATTTTGTTGGTCGACATACATACGCAATGACGATATCTCCATCGCCAAGTTTAGTCTGGAAGATTTCTGCTTCGTTAGGTTTGTCTATGCACGCACGGGAAAACTTTCGAGAGGAGTTGATGGGAAGTTTAGTAAGTTGCCTACAGGGGAAGTACTAAGGTCAGATAGGCCAAGGGGGTATTCAACATGGTCCAGACTTTGGGCAGTTAAAAAAATGCGTTTGTGGCCGTTGGCGATGGAGTATTGAGTTTGACCTGATTATCATGAAGCCACTGTCGCCTAAGCTGATAGGAAAGAGTGAGAGGATGATCACAGTGCAGGCGTAACAGCCAAATTCAGGACACACTTGGCAGACCGTAGAATACCCGAAGATGCATTCATTGTAACGAGACATGCAGTACTGGAGCCTGTTGGCTAGAGCATGTGAAGAGGGTCTGACCCATAAGAAGATACGAGGTTGGCTGACCGGCTTGCACGAACTTCTCCCTCAGAACCCCCCCATAAGCCAGATCTAGACATTCATAGGGTGTCAGTTCCCAGCCCTCGATTTCTTCCCGTTCCTCATAATCTAACGTTGGGTCTATCTCGGGTTCACCGGCCCATGCATCTCGGGAGTAGCGATGTGCGTGAAACATGAGGGCTTGGGAAAATAACGATGGGTCAACACCACTGTCTACCCATCCTCCGACACCATCCGCTACTCCGAACGACACGCCCTGATAGAATAAGTATTGATCAAATTGAGGGGAGCGAAAGGCGGCGTGTATAACATACGGAATTGTTTCGCATCTAAAGAGTCAACCGAGTGTAAGTGAGCGTAAGTCATAGGATACGATACACATACGCTTTGTACAAAGAAGAAGTCCTGTCCGCTTTTGGTACCGTTGATCGCTTTTGGCCATGCAAGGGTGTGGTCTCGCCATGCACCAACAGCGCTATCATCAGGATAAGGTATCTGCAGTGGTAATTCAGGTTGTGTTTTTCCGGCCCAGCTTGCGCCGATGTGAAATCTATAAGGACGTGACGAGCCAGTCGAGAGGGTCCGCGTTGATAGTAGCTTGTGTTTCCTGACAAAAGTGAACCTGCGAAACATTGTTGATAGTTTTGGGGATTTTTAGGAGGGTATACGTGTCGGAGAGATGAATGGATCGTTGGAGGGTCGGGGACGGGTGAGCTCCCTTCAGTACAGCATTCGAGGGGACCAAAGTGGCGCGTTGCTGCTACGTCTTGTTCACATGACTTCTGATTTTCACACGTGACAATTAAATATTGTATTTGATTATTAACAATTTTATTTTTTCCCTGCTTTACTCCAGCTTCCCCAATCAAACGCTGTTCTCGTAGACTTCGCAGAGCTAGATGGCCGTACAAAACTACCTGTCGTATGTGACGATGCATCAGCACCACTGACTCTGATCTTATGAGTTACACTTTTTTCTGCGCGTGATGATTCAAGGCCGGCCCATGTGCTATTGATGGGTTTGTTCCTGGGCATAGGTTCTTTGCTACTGATAAAAGACGAAGATCTTAAGCCAAATTTGCTCGTACTCGTTCTTGTTCTTGGAGTGGTGGCCGTTCCTTGAATTTCAGCATGCTGACCATGCTGAGAAGGAAGTAGGGGGACCTCCAATGACGAGATGGGTTTCAGGGGTTTGATATCAGTTGGTTCTTGATCCAAGGCGGAGGTAGAATGCCTCCGAAATGGGTTTTTGCCTTGTTTGCAGCTCGACTCGTTGCGCTGTGATAAAGCCTCGCCCATTGTCGACCTCTTTGTTGTGCTTTGCCTCAACGCATCCATCCGTGCTCGACCAATCTGAAAACTCATGCGGGCACGGTTCACCGTTGGAAATGTTTCTCTCATCTTGCTTATAGCGGATTGCGAGCAATCCTTATCATGGCTTGTATTGTCCAGCTCTAGAAGTTTCCATGATGGAGGCGGACGATAGAGGGCCAGCTTTGTGTCGTGGGGGTTTGAAGAAACGCCTATGGTGCTGGCATAGGCGTAATACATCGCTGCGTTATAGTTCTTTATCGGATCATACTTGGTGGGGGGGGTTAGTCGTGTTGGCTCATCGTAAAAAGACTCTGGACTGGTCTCGGAATCGCGTAGCACAATAGGGAGGTTATTATGGGGTCGTGAGCCAGGTTCAGGTTGGCGAATAAGATCCTCATTGGGTGGTACCAGAGCTGGGACCGCTAAAGTGGGATCATCTGCTGTTGTTGTGTTGACTTCCGTTTCTTCATGATCATACCTATTTTTTGTGGAGTTATTGAAGATGTGTTTCCCACTATTTCTAGATTGCTGTCGTGGGTGCTGGAGTTGTAATTCAAAGGCTTTAGCAGAAGCGTCAAGTTTGACGCCAGATTCGTCGTGCAGATTCGGGACAAACACGTAGGATTCTTGAGGGATAGTGATAGACTTTGGCCCTGGGTGGGTAATATAATTGAGTCGGTTGATGAGGATCTTGAAGATATTTTGAGAGGAGTAGAGATCTGGGCCGGACAACATGTCCATTGCGGCAGAAAGGGGTGACGGATGGAAGAGAGTAGTATTGAAGCTTGGCTGAAAGGGGCTATTACTGACTGGCCGGCAGCTCGTTCCTCTGAGGTCTGTGATGAAAAATCAGCAATGTTGATGCGTCGAACGCGTTTTTACAAACCTACGGCGCTAAGGAGGGGAAACCTGATGAGATAAAGATGCACGTTATTGTCAATGTATTGGCAATATCTAAGCCTAAGAATCCTAAGTGGCCAGGGACCGTTAAGGTGGTTGTCATCGTTTGCCTTCTGTAGGGTGCCAGCTAAGACCTTGATACCATAAGGTGTGAGTGAAGTTGCGCTTGCATCAAGAGCGGCGAGAGAGTGCAAGGGTTTGAGTTGGACTATGGAAGTATCTGTAAGATGGGGGCAAGCAGGGAGGTCGAGGATAGTAATGAGAGAAAAACGTCGAGTAGATGGAGCGTACTGAAGGTTCGGTAGATGTATGTCGGCGAGTGGGAGGGTGATTGTTTGTGTCTGCAAAGGAAGATTGTCATATATCTGGACTAGAGTGAGCCAGAGACGAGGGTCTAGTGGGCATGGACCTTCCAAAACATCTGATTGATTAGCGTCATAGTTCAGGCGAACATTAAGAGAATTTATGTGTTCTGGAAGCTCTACAAGACGCTGAAGGCAAATCCAGGACAGCGACGGTACGTGGTCTGTTGGCGGGGACGGTGGAGAATATGGCACCTGATTTGAGCCGGCAGCGGAGCGGAAAAGAATGATCATGGATCATGTATCACAAGTCACAGTCACACGCCATCTTGTCTTCACGACCAGGGTTCCCACGGTCCCCTCTCCAGCTGATTCTCTGCCCATCCCTTATTACTCTCATTCACTACTTTCACTTTCGCTCTTTCCTTCCCTCATGGCCCACCCCGGCGGCTACGGCTTGCCACACGACCCACGCAACAATCCTTTTGCTCAACGCAGACAATATGACACCGAATCTGACCACGGAGACTATGGCAATCCTAACTCCAGCACGACTCGTCTAGCAGCTAGTCAAGCTTATTATGAACAGCAACATGGTAACTGTAGGTCTTGTGTCCATCTTTCACCATTTTTACAGCCTTTCAAAGCCTTTACACAGCATCTGAGTCTGACTTCGGCCCTCGCTATGCTTCCTCTGCCGACTCCCATGCCAGTATACCCAGCATATCTCCCTTTGCCGATCCCGGAGCTGGCTCCAACGACCCTTACCCCGCATGGAGCGCTGATAAACAGATTCCTATGTCTACTGAAGAAATAGAGGACATTTTCCTTGATCTGACCCAAAAGTTTGGTTTTCAGCGGGATTCCATGAGAAACATGGTCAGTATCTAATTGGCTATATCGTCCGTAAGCTTGAAACTCACGATATATCTAAGTTCGATTTTACCATGCATCTTTTGGACTCCCGGGCTTCTCGCATGACCCCCAACCAAGCCCTGCTCACCCTTCATGCTGATTATATTGGCGGTCAGAACGCCAACTATCGCAAGTGGTATTTTGCAGCTCAGCTCAACCTTGACGACGCTGTCGGTCAGTCTCAGAACCCCGGTCTACAACGTCTCAAGAGCGTTAAAGGTCCCAAAACGGCCGGTTCCAAATCCCTTGACAGCGCCCTCAATCGGTGGCGGAATGCCATGAACAATATGAGCCAGTACGACCGCCTTAGGCAGATTGCATTATATCTCTTATGCTGGGGTGAGGCTGGCAATGTTCGCTTCGTTCCCGAGTGTTTGTGTTTTATCTTCAAGTGTGCCGACGACTACTATCGTAGTCCCGAGTGCCAGAACCGCATTGAACCCGTTCCGGAAGGCTTGTATCTGAATACAGTCATAAAACCACTTTACAACTTCATGCGTGAACAAGGCTACGAGGTTCAGGATGGGAAATTCGTCAGGAAGGAGAAGGACCATGACCAGATCATAGGTTATGACGATATCAACCAGCTCTTTTGGTACCCCGAAGGGTTGGCCAAAATCGTCCTTTCTGATAATGTTTGCATTATTACTTGTTTTCTGTCTTAATTTCTTATTATTTGATTATAGACGCACCTTGTAGACGTCTCTCCAGCTCAACGGTTCATGAAATTCAGTCGAATAGAATGGAACCGCACATTCTTCAAGACTTACTTCGAAAAACGTTCAACTGCCCATCTTCTCGTGAACTTCAACCGCATCTGGATCCTTCATATATCCATATATTATTTCTATACCGCGTTCAACTCACCAAAAGTTTATGCTCCTCGGAATAAAGCGAATCCATCTGCACCTATGACCTGGTCCGCTGTTGCTTTGGGAGGTGCCGTCTCCACTATCATTATGCTGCTCGCCACTATTGCGGAATTTTCTTACATCCCAACTACTTGGAATAACGCATCTCACTTAACTACTCGCTTTGTCTTCCTACTCGTCATTCTTGCGCTCACAGCTGGACCCACCTTTTATATTGCTATGGTTGATGGACGACCTACAACGTCCCAGGTCCCACTTATCCTTGGTATCGTACAGTTCTTCATCTCCGTGGTCGTAACCCTTGCCTTTGGTATCATTCCTTCAGGTCGCATGTTCGGAGACCGTGTTGCTGGGAAGGCTCGTAAATATATGGCATCGCAAACCTTCACGGCATCGTACCCTTCCCTTCCCAGACCTGCTCGCACAGCTTCCATATTTCTCTGGCTTCTTATATTTGGCTGCAAATTTGTGGAGTCGTATTTTTTCCTTACATCATCCTTCAGCAGTCCCATTGCTGTCATGGCACGCATGAAGGTTCAGGCCTGTGGTGACAGGATTTTTGGGAACATCTTTTGCTCAAACCAGGTTCCATTTACCCTTGCAATTATGTATGTCATGGACCTAGTATTGTTCTTCCTGGACACATACCTCTGGTATATCATCTGGATCGTTATTTTTAGCATTGGACGTTCCTTTGCTTTGGGATTGTCCATTTGGACCCCATGGAAGGACATCTATACCCGCCTCCCGAAGCGGATCTATGCTAAACTGTTAGCGACTGGAGAAATGGAGATTAAATATAAGCCCAAGGTGACAATGATTTGCTTGGCGACTTTGTTTCAGCAGCTCATGGCAATATCTTTATTTAGGTTTTAGTTTCTCAGATATGGAACGCAGTGATAATCTCAATGTACAGAGAGCATCTACTCTCCATTGACCACGTTCAGCGTCTGCTTTACCACCAAGTGGATGGGCCGGATGGAAACAGAACACTTCGTGCGCCTCCCTTCTTCACGAATCAGGATGGAACTGGCTTCAAAAATAACTTCTTTCCATCTGGAGGCGAAGCCGAGAGACGAATCTCTTTTTTTGCCTCTTCCCTGACCACTTCCTTCCCTGAACCTTTGCCTGTCGATGCCATGCCAACCTTCACCGTTCTCGTTCCCCACTATTCTGAGAAAATACTGCTCAGCTTACGTGAAATCATTCGTGAGGAGGACCAGAACACCCGGGTAACCTTACTTGAATACCTAAAGCAACTCCACCCTGTCGAATGGGACAATTTCGTCAAAGACACCAAGATATTGGCGGAAGAGACGGATGCTATGGACGGGACGGCCAGCTCGGCTGGTGAAAAGAAGGCCGATGATCTCCCCTTTTATTGCATCGGTTTTAAGACTTCGTCCCCGGAATATACTCTCCGTACTCGTATCTGGGCGTCCCTGCGCGCGCAGACCTTGTACCGTACTGTATCGGGCATGATGAACTACTCCAAGGCGATCAAGCTACTCTATCGTGTGGAAAATCCTGATATAGTACAAACATTTGGGGGGAATACGGAGCGATTAGAGCGCGAGTTGGAGAGGATGGCACGTCGAAAGTTCAAGTTTACAATTTCTATGCAGCGATTCTCGAAATTCAACAAGGAGGAACAGGAGAATGCAGAGTTTCTCCTCCGCGCTTATCCCGACTTACAGATCGCTTACTTGGACGAAGAGCCTGGTCCCAATGGTAGTGAGGCCAAACTATTTTCAGCAGTCATCGATGGTCATTCAGAGATTGACGATAAGACTGGGAAGAGGAAACCCAAATTCCGAGTTGAGCTACCTGGAAATCCCATCCTAGGAGACGGAAAATCCGACAACCAGAACCACGCCATGATTTTCTATCGTGGGGAGTACCTCCAACTCATTGATGCCAACCAGGATAACTATCTCGAGGAGTGTTTGAAAATACGCAACATTCTCGGCGAGTTCGAAGAGTATTCGATGTCAAGTCAGAGCCCATACGCCCAATGGGGCCATAAGGAATTTGTGCGTTCACCAGTTGCTATTGTTGGAACGCGTGAATACATCTTCTCGGAGAACATCGGTGTCCTGGGTGATATTGCTGCTGGGAAGGAACAGACTTTTGGGACAATGACTGCGCGTGCGCTGGCATGGATTGGCGGGAAATTGCACTACGGGCACCCAGATTTTCTAAATGCAACATTTATGAACACTCGCGGTGGAGTATCGAAGGCACAGAAGGGCCTTCATCTCAATGAAGATATCTTTGCTGGCATGAATGCATTTGGACGTGGGGGACGCATCAAGCATTCCGAGTATTACCAATGCGGCAAAGGACGTGACCTTGGATTCGGCACGATTTTGAACTTCCAGACTAAGATCGGAACGGGAATGGGCGAACAAATGCTCAGTCGGGAATATTATTACCTAGGCACACAACTACCTATCGATCGCTTCCTAACATTCTACTATGGCCACCCGGGGTTCCATGTTAACAACATCCTGGTCATATACTCCATCCAGATATTCATGGTCACTTGTGAGTTGTCCGCACTCATTGTTGGTGAGGCGTCGCCTAACACACATCTCAAGTGCTGTTCATTGGCACACTCAACAAACAGTTGGCCATCTGTAAAGTAGACACACAGGGAAACGTTATCGGTGGACAGCCGGGCTGCTATAATCTCATCCCTGTGTTTGACTGGATCAGGCGTTGCATCATTTCAATATTTTTAGTTTTTGGCATTGCATTCCTACCATTGTTTTTGCAAGGTAAGTGCTTCTGTAGCTCCATCTGGCCTCGACTAAGTATTTTGCTTCAGAACTTGTCGAGCGCGGAACAGGCAAAGCTTTACTTCGCCTTTCTAAACACTTCCTCTCTCTTTCACCTGTCTTCGAAGTGTTTTCAACCCAAATCTACTCCCAGTCCATCCTTAGTAACTTGACCTTTGGTGGGGCCCGCTACATCGCGACAGGCCGTGGCTTTGCGACAACCCGTATCAGTTTCAGTATTCTCTACTCAAGGTTTGCTGGTCCGAGTATCTACCTGGGAATGAGAAATCTCCTTCTCCTTCTGTATGCCACAATGGCCATCTGGATCCCACATCTCATCTACTTTTGGCTCTCAGTCTTGTCGCTTTGCATTGCGCCCTTCCTATTCAACCCCCATCAGTTCTCCTACGCAGACTTCATTATTGATTATCGCGAGTTCTTACGTTGGATGTCTAGGGGTAACTCCCGTACAAAAGCCAGCAGCTGGTATGGTTATTGTCGTCTTTCGCGAACGATGATCACTGGATACAAGAAGAAAAAACTTGGCTACCCATCAGAGAAGCTATCAGGCGACGTGCCCCGAGCGAGCTGGAGAACCGTTATATTCTCGGAGATACTCTGGCCAGTATTCGTTGCAGCCCTCTTCATTGTTGCATATATGTTCGTGAAGTCGTTCCCCGACAAGGATGGTAACCTGCCACCCGCACCTCTTATTCGTATAGCCATCATCGCCATTGGCCCTGTCGTTTGGAATGCTGCCATTTTGATCAGTCTTTTCTTCATCGCCCTCTTTTTGGGGCCGATGATGGAATCTTGGACTAAATTTGGGTCCGTAATGGCGACTCTTGCGCACACTTTGTGCTTGATTGGTCTTGTGGCATTCTTTGAGTTCTTTGTGCGCGCATTCTTACTACTACTCTTCTTCATGAACTAACTTGTTTGACACAGTGGTTCCTTGAACTCTGGGATGCATCGCACGCTGTCTTGGGTGTCATTGCAATCATTGCTATCCAACGAGCCATTCAAAAGATTCTTATCGCAGTTTTCTTGACCCGTGAATACAAACATGATGAGACTAATCGTGCTTGGTGGACTGGGAAGTGGTATGGAAGAGGCTTGGGAACTTCTGCTATATCTCAGCCTGCGCGGGAGTTTATTGTCAAAATCGTCGAGATGTCTTTATGGGGTTCTGACTTCCTGCTCGCACATATCCTCTTAATCATCCTGACCCCGCCGATATTGATACCGTACATCAATCGACTTCATTCAACAATGCTGTGTAAGTTTATGTGCACTATGTATTGTTTATCGTCTGACTCACCCGCTACAGTTTGGCTCCGCCCTTCGAAACAAATTCGTGCACCTTTGTTTTCTACCAAGCAAAAGAGGCAAAGACGATGGATCGTTCGTTCATACCTTTGTCGTACTTTGGAATACTGTTGCTGACTTTCCTTCGTTCTTCAGGTCATTAAATACACCGTCGTTTATATCTTGATGGTCTCTCTTCTCGCAGCGTTGATCGTCTTACGTATGTTGACATTCTATATATAAGACTGCCTCTTCCATTGACTGATATCGTATTTTAGCTGTGGTCTTCCGGAACCAAATCAACATCAATACCTTTGATTGTTCCATCTGCAAGAGTATCTAATGATCTAACATTATTTCAAGCACATTCATTACATATATACCTGACTTGAATCGACGATTGTTACTGTAGACCTCATCCTAGCCATCTTCACTTCGTGTACACCATAATCAACATATAGTCGACTGGATATAATATTTGTGGCCTTTCACCATCAGTCACGTGTATAGTTTAACATGAGCTGAAGTCTCCCGTCAACTGGGGGCTTGGACATCTTAAATTCAACATGGACTACTTTTCAAAGTTTCTTAGGACCACCAATACAACCCAGAATCATTCACCCGTCGACCACTTGCAAGAATTCCAGAAGTCCTGGGATACAATCAAGGTTAGCCTTCAATGTGACATCTACCGGCAAAGACGCAGACTTGTTCGTAGAGCACTCTACAATATCCAGACGAGCGTCAACTATCAAAGGGAATCAAGTATACTAGTGTTCCAACGCATCTACAATCGCTTGTTGACGCGTTGGTATGGGAATCGACGAGAACAGAAGAAGGGTATGACTTTTCTACGAGTCAGGCATGTTTCGAACTTGACGATGGGCAGAGGAACAGGTGTATGTCTTGAATACCTCCTAAAGAACGGTGCACATACTTGATATATATCAAGAATCACTCTAATATCTCGTTCAAGATGTGTTGGGGAGCCTTGTTCGTCTCAGCGAGAGCGATCGTCCGTCAGGCATCCAGGCAGAAGTGCTTCGTACAGTTCAAAATATGGTCGTTCTAATGGACGAGCAGTTTCTCGTTCACTCTGCAGTCCACAGGGCAGTTCTTCGACTGCTCCGTAATTGTGCGGGGGATGATCTACAGGAGCAACTTGATGGGCATAAAGTCTTGGGTGCGGCACGCAGTTCCGTGCAGAGTCGGTCGTCTGTATACGAAGAAGATCGTACGTATACAGCTACACGTCCAATTCGATTCATGGTTTACATAGTGGGTCGTAGTGGTAAACCTTCTGTGCATTCTGTGCAGCCGCATCCGAACATACCGCGAACTGCTAATGATATTCTTTCACGACAAACATTGGTATCAGTCTGAACCGCTATTTTCAGTGGAAGAACTAGATGAGGATGATGAGGATGAGGAGGAGGAGGAAGTCACAGTAACCCAAGCCCAGGATGTCTCTCGCCACGCCCGAGTTGCTTCTCCAACGCCCTCCCAGGTCACAATAAAATCTGCACCTGCAGCTTCAAAGAACAAAAAGATTGAGTACGAGTTCCTGCTCTTCAACTACCTACTCCGCTTTGTCCATCGTGAAGGCCAGATTGGTGACTTTGCTCGGGCAGGCTTACTGTTCCTTATGGACGTAGCTATGTCGCCTGGAGAAACACGACCGAAACCGGCCGATTCCCCACCCGAGAATCTACCCCACGATCCGGTACAAGACGCTGCGCTAGCTTTGGCAGAGTACATTCTTGATGGAGATTTTTCAGAGGTCCTTGGTGCAGGATTAGGGGCCGTTTACTCTCTTCTTCCTACCAAGCTCGTCTTCCACCCAATTGCAGTATCTACGGCGCCCTCAGGGAATGGTATGTCGATAAGTGGCACCGTGTCTGACACGGTCGAAGAGGGAGAGAAAGAAGACTCTGCAAAAGAAAAGTGGAGAGCTATGGGTGTAGAAGATGCACTAAATCTAGACTTCAGAGTGAGGCTAGACCATTTTCTCAAGCTACTCGAGTTTCTGCAAGACGTTCTACGAAGAAATGACACCTCTGAGTCCGTCGATGCATCCGCATTGGTTGGATCAGCTATCAGCCAGTCCATCGTTGACGCTGTGCGCCTCATCTTTTTAGAGAACGTCCTATACCCATCCATCCTAGAATGTTCAGATACTGACGGAAGCGCCATCGCTGTAATGTCCTATATTGAAATTATGATTCGGACACTTCGCCCAGGCCGTCTGGCTGATGCTCTCGTCAAATTTCTCCTCACCGAGGACAACGACGAAGTCCGCTACTCGAGGCAAAGACCGTCCTCTATGCTGACGTTGGATGTGCATGGAATACAGAAGAAGCCTTCCGATAAACTGAACAAGCTTAGGCGTAGAAAAAGTAGCGCCATGACACTACTCGAGATGGAGGCACCTACATCAAGGAAACAGTCTGATTATTTTACATCCATGGGCCGCTATACACTACGGGATCTCTTACTATCAAACCTTAAATCCATGTCGCAGGCCACCACAACAGCCGCTCTCCAGCTTCTTCAATCTATGCTCTTGAATCATCCACACCTTGCCGTTGACCGATTATTAATTGTCACGCCGGATCCGACGGCCACCAGCTTCCCGCACCCATTTATGGTTACTCCATTCACAGATACCGGGTCAACATCGGTTTCGTTCGATGGCGGTGCCGAAACCGATATATTCAGATATCCCGGAGCAGAGGATGATACCCGTCAAAACAATCTTCCTCAATTTCTTCAACCAGAAACAACATATTCAACACATGAACGGGAGATGGGGCTTTACCTTACACTAGTTTCCCGTGTCGACCCTTCTCATAACAGTGATAATTTCAGTACCGGATATGAGCATTACCTGAGCGATGCTCTCGTTTCTATCCAGTGTCAATCTTCTTACCAGTTGACCGAAGACGATTTCAACGACAGGGAAGCAAGGCGCAAGGCGAAGCATCGACTGAATGTCAATGACCCTATCCTGTCACTAATCCTCGAGGCTATGAGGAGGTTCTTCTCCAATACGCCTGAATTTAACATCGCGTTGACTGGTGTACTTGCCACGCTTGCCATTGATCCTGATCGGTCGCTGGCGGGATGGTTGACCTTTGCTTCGAATGACCTACACAATCAGAGAGACCTTTCTGCCGAAACGACTACGCTCCAAAATGATGACGGGGATGATCGCTCGATTGACTACGAGATAGAGGTGAGGTTGGCCTTGGATACCAATTTTCTACCTGCTACAAGCATGGATGAGACATCTCGGCCAGTGATACACACCATTTTTCATGGCCTCGTCACCCAACTAGAGCGATATCGAGCCGCAGTCGAAAACTTCGACAAATTCCTCCTTGAACGAAGGCAGGGCCTACTCTTTTCCGAAAACATGACAGATGCTTTAAATGTTCCGTTGAACATGGTCGACGAACCTGGTGTTGTTGCAACCGACTTCCCTACTCCGTCGAAACCAAAGTCAAGACCTTCTACAACCAGCTCCCTTGTCTCGTTTCTGACGCCTAGGAAGAATAAACATGCGCCGCTGCCTATATCAACAACACCTTCACGACCTGAGAACACGAAGAATATGAGCAGCCCGTTCGGCCGCCACTATCAAGCCACGGGGTCAATAGTTGTCGAACCATTCATTGCACCCATTCCAACCTCGAGTCCCTGGAAACCAGCCAAGCCAACTAAGTGGGATGGGGAGGAAGAGGGCGTATTCACATCGTCTGGATGGAACAGCTCGTCACAGACGTCAGAGGTGAACGAACCCCAGGCACCACCAACAAAGCCAGACAGCGTGACACTCTCACAGCTGCTCGATAATGTCGTAATCTTGGAGGAGAGTATAAAGGAACTCGTAGCCATCATTCAGGCTCGGAGAAGTCTGGGTATAGATTCTGTGCGTTACCTGTAAGTGTACGATACGGTAATATCGATTAACTTTTAGATATGGGGAAATACGGAAAGGTCGTAAAACTACAGTCACTTGAGATGATACTTGACGAAGCTTACTTCGCCTTCCTTCTGCCCTTACCCGCCTTGTTTCGTGGTTCCAGTGGCATGTCGGGGGTCTTTGTCCTGTCTCCAAACAACGTCGCCTGTAATTTCTCAAACTCTTCTTCATCAATGTCTGGCATTTGGGTTGCTCCTTTCCGTGATCTTTTCGTAGAAACCTTTCCGTCTTCCATATCTGCTACCTGGCGCCGTTTCTTGCCTTTCCCAGAACCCTTGGTTTCAGGCTCCGCATACTTGGCAGCCAGGTTGTCGAAGAAGCTGTCCATATTTTTATTTTTCTTCTTCAAAATCAGAGCCTGAAGCGCTGAATGATTCTCTTCATCGCCCTCGCTCGCCTCCTTTCCCTTCCCTGTACTCCTCCGCTCGCCTTTCTTACCACTTCCATAAAACTCGTCCCAGACGCCCAACTCTTTAGCACGTTTTTCAGCTTCCTGAGCCTCCTGCTCACCCTGCTTTCTTCGTTTTAGCTTCGCTTTCTCGTCCTTCATGCTGTTGTGCCAGGCATCGAGAGCAGGGATCGCCCCTTCTGCAATCAAGCTGGACAGGATGAATATGAACCGTGCTTCGTCCTCGTAAGTCGAATGTGGGATATGGTCTATGATATCGCTTAGGGCACCATTCGCATTCACGTATGCCGTTTTGAGATCTCCGACTTCTTCAGCAGAACCTGGAAGGTACATGAGAAGGCAATGCTGCAGGATATGAATCAGCTAACCTTGATATTCCTTCTTCATTTCATCGAGCTTGCCACGCGTAACACGCTCAAACATGCTCTCAAAGTACGCCTCCCAACCTTCTTCTCCGGCACTAAGTTCGAACCCTTGATCCGTTTTACCAGTCCTTTCATATCTCTGTCTTCGCTCCTCATCACCAAGGACGGCATAGGCAAACCCAATTTGCTGAAATTTGGTAGAAGCTTCAGTCTTGGCAGCCGCGCTAGCTGTCGCGTGCTTGTCAGGATGATAAACAAGCGCGAGACGTCGATACGCCTTTCTGATATCTTCCAATTTTGCGTCTTTTGATACTGTTAGAACATCATAGAGGTCAACGGAATCCTGATCAGGGAAAAACTGGGTGATAGGATCCTCCTGTTGCATGATAATGGTGGTCAAGATTCAAGGCGCGTCAATCACGTGCAAGTGTCGATTAAATTAAATGGCAAGCAGGTCTTCAACGAGCTGCTCTAATACACTTCAGGCAGCCAGCCCTATTTCCTGGGGAAAAATGTATTAAAGTAATATGTTTTGTAACTACCTATTCAAATTT